>CAUYRH010020813.1:0-14532 GCA_963574655.1 Perodicticus potto | reverse complement strand
TGAAGGTTAATAAATGCAGAATACAAATGTTTTCATACAATAACCAAGAGAATCCCATGAAGGTTATGTCAAACAGTTGGATGAAAATATTTCAGATTGTATATAAAGCCAGCACATTGTACCCCATGATTGCACTAATGTGTATAGCTATGATTTAATAAAAAAAATTAAGTAAATCAAATGAGGTATGTATTAACCAGTGTGATGTAAGTGTTCCTGATTCTATATGAAATCAGCATATTGTACACCATAAATACATTAATGTATACATTAACTATGTGTTTATGATTTAATAAAAAAAAGACCATATGATTCTCTCAATCAATGCAGCAAAACTTTTGATAATATCCAGCATCCTTTCATGATCAGAACACTTAAGAAAATAGGTATATAAGGGACTTTTCTTAACTGATAGAGGCCAAATACAACAACCCACAGCCAGTATCATATTGAATGGAATAAAATTGGAAACATTTACATTCATATCAGGAACAAGACAAGGATGCCCATTTTCTCCACTGTTATTTAACATTGTAATGGAAGCCTTAGTCATTGCATTCAGGCAACAGAAGGTGTTCAAGGGTATCCAAATGGGGTCAGAGGAGATCAAACTTTCACTCTTTGCAGATGATATGACTTTATACCTGGAAAACCCTATGGACTCAACTTCAAAACTCTTAGAAGTGATCAAGGAATACATCAGTGTCTCAGGATAGAAAATCAATACTCTCAAATCAGTAGCTTTTATATATACCAACATTAGTCAAGTGGAAGAAACCGTCAAGAACTCTATTCCTTTTGCAGTAGTCCAAAAGAAGATGAAATATTTGGTAATTTACCTAACAAAGGATGTAAAAGATCTCTATAAAGAGAAATATGGAACTCTAAGAAAAGAAACAGCTGAAGATGTTAACAAATGGAAAAACATACCATGCTTATGGCTGGGAAGAATCAACATTGATACAATGTCCATGCTACTCAAAGCAAAATACAATTTTAATGCAATCCCTATGAAAGCACCAGTGTCATACTTTAAAGATTTGGAAAAAACAGTACTTTGTTTTATATGGAATCAGAAAAACCCTCAAATAGCCAAGACATTACTCAGAAATGAAAACAAATCAGGAGGAATCATGCTACCAGACTCCACTATAAATCTACAGTGATTAAAACAGCATGGTAGTGGCACAGAAATAGAGAGGTAGATATATGAAACAGAATAGACAACCAAGAGATGAACCCAGACACTTATTATCATTCTGTCTTTGTGTTCAAAAACATAAATTGGGGGAAAGATTCCCTATTTAACAAATGGTATTGGATGAATTGTCTGGCTACTTGTAGAAGACTGAAACTGGACACATACCTTTCACCATTAACAAAAACAAAAACTGATTCTCACTGGATAAAAGATTTACACTTAAGACGAAACTATATTAATTTTTGGAGAGAGTGCAGGAGAAACACTTGAAGAAATTGGGCTGGGAAAATACTTTATGAGGAGGACCGCCTGGGCAATTAAAGCAACACCAAAAATACATTACTGGGATCTGATCAAACTAAAAAGCTTCTACACAGCCAAGAACACAGTAAGTAAAGCAAGCAGACAATCCTCAAAATGGGAGAAGATATTTGCAGGTTATGTTTCTGACAAAGGTTTGATAAACAGAATCCATAGGTAACCCAAACTTATTAATAAGAAAAGAACAAGGGATTCCATTTCATTGTGGACAAGGGACTTGAACAGAAGCGTCTCTGAAGATGATAGGCACGTGGGCTACAGACACATGAAAAAATGTTCATCATCTTTAATCATCAGAGCAATGGAAATCAAAACTACTTTAAGATCTCATCTAACTCCAGTAAAAGTAGCCCACATAACAAAATTCCAAAGCTACAGATGTTCACGTAGATATGGAGAGAAGGGACTACTTCTGCACTGCTGGTGAGAATGCAAACTAACACATCCCTTCTATAAAGTTGTTTGGAGAACACAGGGAACTAAAAGTAGACCTGCCATTCAATCCTGCAATTCCACTACTAGGTATATATCCAGACAACCAAAAATCACTTTACAACAAAGACATTTGCACCAGAATGTTTATTGCAGCCCAATTCATAATTGCCAAGTCATTAAAGAAGCCCAAGTGTCCATCTATCTATGAATGGATTAAGAAATTGGTACATGTATACCATGGAATATTAAGCAGCCATAAAAAAGATGGAGACTTTGCCTCTTTTCTGTTTGCATGGATGGAGCTGGATCATATTCTTCTTAGTAAAGTATCTCAAGAATGGAAAAGAAAATACCCAATGTACTCACTATGATTATGAAATCAATATATAATCACCCATACTTTCATACAAAAGATAAAACACAGTTATAGCCCAGAAAGAAGGAAAGAAGAGGAGGGTGAGGGGAAGGGAGAGGGCTGGATGTGTGGAGGGAGGGTAATTGGTCAGACCTCACCTACTGTGCTTATTGCAAGGGTACATGTCAAATATGTTAATAGTAGAGTATAAATGTCTAAACACAACAATTGAATAAGTGACATGAATGCTATATTAAACAGGTTGGTGTAAACATTCCAAATTGTATATAAAATCAGCATATTGTACACCATAAATGCAGTATGTACACAGTTATGATCTAATAAAAATGTATATGTATAAAAAGAAGGTAAAATAATGAAAAATAATATTAATAAGTACCTGAAGCCTTTAACAATATGGTCCATGATTAAGAATGTTTGTTTGATATTTTGGTAGGTATATTTAGTATATTAGCACTATCCCTTTTAATTTTTTTACTTTATTTACAAAAAAGTATTTTTACTTCAAAATATTAAGGGTTTACAAATGTTTTTATTACATGGATACCTTTCATGATACTCAAATCTAGGCTTTTAGTGTGCAATAGTAGTGTTCATTGTATGTGATAGTTTTTACCCCTCATTTCCGTCTGCCTTTCTTGGTTTCCAGTGTCCTTTACTTCTCTTTGTGCCCTTCTCTTAGCTCCCAATTATTAGTTAGTACATGGTGTATTTCTTCTTTCCTTTCTGAGATACTTCACTTAAGATAATGATCACTAGTTCCATCCAAGTTGCTGTAAAATATATTATTTCATTCCTTCTTATGGCTTAGTCGTATTCCATCCCGTGTGTGTGTGCGCGCGCACGTGTAGCATTTTTTATCCACTCATTAACTGATGGGCTTTTAGGTTGATTTTACATCTTTGTGATTGTGAACTGAGCTGTTATTAACATCTAGGTGCAGTTGTGCATTTGATAAAATGGCCTCTTGTCCTTGGGATAGATACCCAGTAATGAGTTGGTGACTCAAATGGTGAGTCTATATTTTCTCCTTTGAAGAATCTTTTTACTGTATTCCATTAAGGAAGCACCAATTTTCAGTCCTACCAACAATTTTTAAACATTCCTTTCTCTGTGCACCCATGCCAGCATCTTTTTTGATAGTTTTTTGGTTTTTTTCCCTTTTTCTTTGTTTTGTTTGTTGGGGTTTTTTGTTGTTGTTTACTTTTTTTTCTATGTAGATTTTTATTTAGTTTTTTTTTTTTTAGTTATTTATTTAGATTTTTATTTAATATAATTAAGTCCTTTTTTTTTTATTAATGCATTTTGTCTTTGGGGTCACAGCCATATTCTCTGCATAGGCCAATGTCCAGAAGAGTTTTTGCTACTTTTCTTTTCTAGGATTTTTTGTTATGGCTTTGTGTCTTACATTAAACTTTTATCCAACTTGAATTAAGATGGTGAGAAATAGGAGTCTTCTTTCATCCCTCTGCATATGACTATCCAGTTTTCTGAACACAGTTTATCAAATAGGGCTTCCTTTACCCCTTTTATGTTGTCTGTTTTGTCAAAGATCATTTGTTTGTAAGTAGGTGGTTATATTTCTGCATTCTGTTTTCATTGGACTATGCCTCTTCACTTATACCACTACCATATTGTTTTGGTTACTATAGCCATACACAGTAAACTCTCCATTATCTGTAAGTCAAGAAACCTGCACTCTCAAGCAACCAGCTTATGACCTGCCCCCCCAAAATATGAGTTTAAACTTGGTGTGCTGTACAGTCAGTAAGCCAACACATGTTGCATCACTTCCACAGGTCTCATGTGTTCAGTTTTGTGTTAGTGTGTGTCATTGAAGTTAAAAAAATAAAGCTGAAAAGTATATTAACAGTCATTTAACTAAAATTGTATACTGAATTTACAAAGATGATCTGTAATACAGTAAGTGAAGTTTATTTTTGTCTTATTTTGTTTTTAAATAGTTTATTTCAATATTAGTATCAAGTCAATACAGAGTTTATGATATGATATAGTATGGGGCACAGAATTAGTTAGTCCTAGTTTTAGTAGTAGCTCTGAAGCAACCAGAAACTACATTTATCTTGCATGGGTACCAGATAATGGGGAGATTAATGTAGCATAATTTGAAGTCAGGTAATGTGATGCCTCCATATTTCTTCTTTTTGCTTAATATTTCTTTGGCTATTTAGACTATTTGCTAGTTCCAAATGAGATATGTAAAATATGATGTTGAAATTTCGATGGAAATTATGCCTAACCTGTAAATCACTTTGTGTAGTATAGACATTTTAGCAATGGTGAATCTATCAGTCCATGATCATGGAATATTTTACCATTTGTTTGTGTCATCTAAAATCTCTTTCACCAGTGTTTTTTAGTTTTTCTTGTAGTGCTCTCTCACTTCATTGGTTAAGCGCATTCCTCAGTATCTTACTTTCTTTGTAGTTACTGAAACTAGCATTGAGTCCTTGATTGGACTTTAAGCTTTAATGTTATTAACATTAGTATAATATATAGACATGTTACTTATTTGTGTACATTGATTTTATAACCTAAGATTTTTCTGAATTTATTTAACAATTCTAGGAGCCTTTTGCTAGAGTATTTTAAGTTTTCTGGATATAAGATTATGTCATCAGCAAACAGGGATATTTTCACCTCTTCTTTCCCAATTTGGATACTTCTATTTTTTTTTTTTTCCTCTTACTGTGGAAAGGAGCTAAAGTACTATATTAAAAAAAGGTAGTGACAGAGGACACCCTTGTCTTTTTCTGGTTCTTAGAGGGTAATGCCTCCAACTTTTCCCTATTCAATATGATGTTGGTTGTAGATTTGTCACATATGGCTTTTATAATTTTCTTCGAATTTTTATTTTATTTAAAAATATTCTCAGATGTGTAGTGTCAAAATAGAAATTCACAGAAGGCTTTGATAATTTTGAGGTATATTTCTTCTATGCCTAGTTTGTTGATTTGCATATATTGAACCATCCTTGTATACCTAGGATGAAACCAACTTGATCATGGTGAATTCTCTTTTTGGAGTACTGTTAAATTCAGCTTGCTAGTATTTTGTTGAGGGTCCTTGCATATTACTCATAATGGATATTGCTCTGTAGTTTTCTTGTTGTTATTGTTGTTCTGTCCTTTCCTGGCTTTGGTATGAAACTGGTTCTGGCTTCATAGAATAAGTTAGAACACATTCCCTTTCTCTCAAGGTTATGGAAAAATTTCTTAGAGTATGTACCAGTTCTTTGCAAGTCTGGGAGAATTCAATTAGGAATCCATCTAGCCTGGGCTTAGCTTTGTTGGAAGAATTTTTATTACTGCTCCAATATCACTATTATTATTGATCTTTCATGGTTGCTGTCTTTTAATGATTCAGACTTGGAAGGTTGTATTTTATCACAAATTTACTCATTTCTTTGCTGTTTTCTAGTTAATGTGTACCAAAGGTAGTATTTAAGGATATTTTGTGTTTTTGTGATATCATCATTTCTTTGTTGTTTTCTAGTCAGTGTGCACCAAAGGTAGTATTTAAGGATGATATTTTGTGTATTTGTGTAACATTTGTTTTTCCATTTTTAATTTGGTTTATTTGAATCTTTTCTCTATTTATTGTTAACCTGGCTAGTTGTCTACCAATTTTGTCTTTTCAAAAAACTGTGCTTTTGTTTTGTTGATCCTTTCTACTGTTTTTGTTTGGTTGTTTTTTGTTTGTTTATTTTACATCCATTTCCTTTAGTTCTGTTCAGAGCTTTGCTATTCTTGATGTGACCTTACATTGTTATTTTGTGATCTTTCTATCTTTTTGATGTAAGTATTTACAATCTTTGATTTCCCATTATGGCTACTTTTTTCTGTATCTCATAAATATTGAAAGTTTGTGTTTCCTTTGTGATTCAGTTCAAGGAACCTTTTGATTTCCATACTAATTTTAACCATTGACCTTAGAATCATTCAGCAGCTGGATTTTTAAATTTCTATGACTTTGCAAATATTTGAATGCTTCTCTTGAATTTGATTTCTCATTTTAGTACATTGCAGTATGAAAAGATACATGGTATGATGTTTATTTTTCTGCATTTTTTGTTTTTTTGACCTAAGATATAATCAATCTTGGAAAATATCCCAAGATATTTGGATGCTGACGAGAAGAATGCATTTTCATTGTTTTGGGGTAGAAGGTTATGTAAATTTCTTTTCTTTTCTTTTTTTTCGAGACAGAGCCTCAAGCTGTCACCCTGGATAGAGTTTTGTGGCATCACAGCTCACAGCAACCTCCAATTCCTGGGCTCAAGCAAGTCTCTTGCCTCCGCCTCCCAAGTAGCTGGGACTACAGGAGCCCACCACTATGCCTGGCCATTTTTTGGTTGCAGCCATCATTGTTGTTTGGTGGGCCCGGGCTGGATTCGAACCTGCCAGCTCAGGTGTACGTGGCTGGTGCCTTAGCCTGTTGAGCCACAGGTGCTGAGCCGTAAATTTCTTTTATGTCCATTTATTCTAGAAATCTATTTATGACTATTGTTCTTTGTTGCTTTCCCTCTTTCCTTTTCTCTTTGTTGCTTGTCCAGTTCTTTCAGTGGTCTATTGAAGTTTGCAGCAATTATGATACCACTATTTATTTCTTTGCTTATATAGAGTATAATTTGCTTTATGAAACTGCAGTGTCTTGTGTTTACATACATATATATTTAGGATTGTTATGACTTCATTATATATCATTACATAATGACCTTTTTTGACCATTAATGATTTAAAGCCAGTTTTATCTATTATGGGAATGGCTACACTTGCTTGCTTTGATTTCTATTTACATAAAATTTTTTTTCCATTTCTTTACCTTGAATCTGTGAGAGTCTTGTGAGCAAGATGAGTTTCAGGAAGACAGTATATTTGCCTATGTTTTTCATGTATTTAGTCTGTTTGTGCCTTTTAGGTGGGGCATTAAAATCAGTGTTCAGTGTTAGTGATTTAGTGTACTAAATCAATTAGTATTAAATGTTAGTATAGATATGTGGGATACTGTTGTGTTCATCATGGTGGATGAAACCATGTTGTTTTATTTCTCTCCTTGTGCTATTTCTTTATCAAAGCTGTGAGTTTTAACTTTCAGGTGTTTTTACACTGGTATATATCTATTGTGCTGTTACATGTCTAAAGCACTTTGGAGTATTTCCTGTAAGGCAGGGCTAATCTTGACAAATTTCCTTAGTGCTTGCTTGTCTGCAAAAGTCTTTATTTTTCCATCATTTATGAAACTTAGTTTTGCAGGATACGCAATTCTTGGCTAGCATTTGTTCTGATGAGAAGACTAAAACTTGGGTACAAATCCTTCTGATTTGTAAGGTTTCCACTGAAAAATCTGCTGTTAGCATGATAGGCTTTTCTTTGTAGGTTAGCTATTCCTTTAGTCTTACAGATTGTAGAATTTTCTCCTTTATTTTGACTTTGGCCAGGTTGATGACTATGTGTCTTGGAAAAGTCCTACTTTCTTCCTGGTTTTTGATGACCATATTTTAACTGGATATCTGAATCTATGTTGACACCAGTTAAGTTTTTCTCAGTAAATACCTGTGTAGACCAGGTGCTTTGGGCCTTAGAGCTCAGAATGACATCACTTATAGCAGTCTGGTAACAGAGGTCACCAGGTTCCTACTGTGCTTGTTCTCTGGTATAATGTCACTGTACAGACCCCAAGCAGCACATTGATCATTCCAAAGGTCTGTGGTGTTGGTGGGAGCTCCCTCACACCTCAGGACACATTGTCTGACAGGACAGGGTGGGGGAGCTTGGCGTCCCAGGATTCTCTCTCCTCCTGTCCCCCACATGTGGCTACCTCCCCCAGGTACCTTCTGATCTTGCCAAATGGATCAATAGGTCACCTCTTTCTTCACTCTGATTGTACAAACAATTCAGTAAGAATCAATAAATTTGGTATATCAATGTCTCACACTGTGTTCGTGTCAATGTGAGGTCTTGCTGAGTGGTGGTCACTATTGTTGTGTGTTTTTGTGTGCCATCACAAGAATATTGGAGCTTGAATTAGAGTAAAAAACAAACATTAAATTTCTTTTAAAATTTGGCAAGAATGGAAGTGAAATTAGCGACATGTTAGTTCAAGTTTATGGAGATAATGCCATGAAGAAGATGGCAATATAAAAAATACATTAAATGTTTTTCTGGGGGAAGAGAAAATCACTGATTAATTTTGAAAATTCTGAAAATCATTGATCAGGGCAGCCAGTAATGAACAGAACTGAAGAAAACATTCCAAAAGTTCATCGAATTGCGTGTCAAAATCATTGGCTGACTGTGAGAAGCCCAAAAGACCAAATAAACATTAATAGAGGAATAGTAAAATTTTAACTGAATATCTTGGCATGCAAAAATGGTCCCAGAGGAGCTCACTGATGAACAAAAGCAAAGGAGAGTAGAAGTTTGCCAATACGTTTTAAAGAGACAAGATGGTATTTTGGGTGGGATTACCAGTGGTGTTGAACATGGGTGTACAAATGTGACCATGAAACAAAGCGTCAAAGTGCACAATGGAAATCAGCCAGGTCTCCATAAGCAAAATTTTCCATCAGTCCAAATCATGAGGCAAAACAATAGGCCTGGGAGCAAGATGGTGAATCAGAAAGACCGTCAGGCTGAGCTTTCCTAGAGCAACTGAGAAATAAGACTTAGTCAGGCAGCATTTGGAGAAGCGATATTGCCTGGAGCTGTGGGTGGGGGTATGCTGTGAGAAGGCATGGTGCGTGAGCTGGAGCAGTAGGATGGAGTTCTGACACACTAGGCAAGTCTTGCACAGGCCACCAGGCAGCCACATCTGGGAGCGAGAGTGGCCCAGGATGCGAGGAAGGATTTTTGCAGCTTTCTGTTCTCTGGAAGTGTGTTGAGTGGATTCCCTGGAAGAGTGGGCAAACCGGAACAGTGTATAGCAGCAAGATTTAAGATTTGAGGGTTGGTTGGCATGGATTTGCCACCAATTTGGCAATAGTAGAGACTGCCATTCTGGGAAGGTCCTGGCAGCAAGAGGTCAGCCATTATGACAAGGTCATGAGAAGGTTGTGAGGCTTGGCCCCCTACAGGAACATAGCCATTTTAGTTCTGCCCGCTAGGATCAGTCCTGTAGTCATGACAGGCTCGGGGACTCAGCACCCCATGAAAACTGTTGTCTGGGGGCACAGTGAGCTCTGCCTCTGAAGGATTC
Source organism: Perodicticus potto (assembly GCA_963574655.1). NCBI lineage: Eukaryota > Metazoa > Chordata > Mammalia > Primates > Lorisidae > Perodicticus > Perodicticus potto. The sequence continues at coordinate 4,981 of CAUYRH010020813.1, read as the reverse complement.
AGGAGAGATCTGAGTCCCCAACTAGGTGGAACCTGAATGCTGAGGAAATAATCAGGCGATCACAGGGGACATTTAAGTTGTGGATCAGGTCTATGCCTGGATTCTAGACAGAAGTTATCAGCTATGTTGTTCACACCCTAAAACTACAGCACCACCTAATGTCCTGGAAATATATTGCAATGCAAATATATTCCTACTAAAGTGGGACCCTCCCACCATATATATGCGCGCGTGCGCACACACACACACACACACATATATATATATATCCACACACACATACATATATATACTTTTATGTATATGTATATATATAATTAGTTTTTTTATTTAGTTTATTTTCTTCTCTTTTCTTTTTGTTGTTAGTATTTTCTTTTTCTTTTCTTTCTTTCTTTCTCTCTTTTTTTTTTTTTTGTTCTTTTGATTGTTACTGAGGTTGCTTATTTTTGGTTATTTAGAGCTTTTTGATATTTTGTACAGATGTGTTTTGTTATTTGCTTATTTTTATGGTTGGTTCTTTTCTTAACTTCTGTTTTTAGCTTCATCAAGAGCAGATGTTTCTGTTCTTAGTAATAAAAACAAACCCGGGGGCATCACCATACCAGATTTTAGGCTTTAATACAAGGCCATAGTGATCAAGACAACATGGTACTGGCACAATGGAGACATAGACATTTGGAATTGAATAGAAAACCAGGAAATGAAACCAACAACTTACAACCACCTACTCTTCAATAAACCAAACAAGAATGTCCACTGGGGGAAAGACTCCCTATTTAATAACGGGGCTGGGAGAATTGGATATCCACACATAAAAGACTGAAACTGGACCTGCATCTTTCTCTACTCACAAAAATTGATTCAAAATGGATAAAGGACTTAAATTTAAGGCATGAAATGATAAAAATCCTCAAAGAAAGAATAGAAAAAACACTGGAAATTATCAGCCAGGGAAAAGACTTTATGAAGAAGACTGCCATGGCAAGAGCAACAATAGCAATAATAAACAAATGTGATTTAATTAAACTGAAAACTTATATACATCCAAGGAGACAACAACCAAAGAAAATAGACAACCTATCCAATGGAAAAGGATATTTGCATATTTTGAATCAGACAAAAGCTTAATAACTAGGATCTATACAGAACTTAAATTAATACACAAGAAAAAAGACCAACAATCCCATACATCAATGGGGAAGAGAGATGAACAGAACCTTCTCTAAAGAAGATGGAAGAAAGGCTAGCAAACACATGAAAAAATGCTCAGCATCCCTAATTATTAGAGAAATGCAAATTAAAACCACCCTGAGATATCATCTAACCCCAGTGAGAATGGCCCATACCACAAAAATCTCAAAACTGCAGATGTGGAGGGAAAGGAACACTTTTACACTGCTGGTGGGACTGCAAACTAATACAACCTTTTTGAAAGGAAGTATGGAGAAACCTCAAAGAACTCAACCTAACCTCCCATTTGATCCTGCAATCCCATTACTGGGCACCTGTTCAGAAGGAAAAAAAAAAACAACTTTTAATTATAAAGACAATTATACTAAACTGTTTATCACAGCTCAATTTACAACTGCTAAAATGTGGAAACAGCTTAAATGTCCTTCATCCCAGGAATGGATTGGCAAGCTGTGGTATATGTATACCATGGAATACTATTTAGCCATTTTAAAAAATGGGGATTTTGTAGCATTTGTATTAACCTAGATGGAGGTGGAACACATTATTCTTAGTGAAGCATCACAGGAATGGAGAAGTATGAATCCTAGGTATTCAACTTTGATACAAGGACAATTAATGACAATTAATGACATGGTTGGGGAAGGGGAGATGTTATGTGAATGTTTCTTGTGTGGGTGGTTCCATGGAGGTTAATGCAATGAAATGTCAGAGAATAAGGAGGCTGAAAGCTCACTCAGGCAAACATCAACTTTATTTCTTCCACCAACACTTATCTAGACACATAACTTAATCAATAAATGTGTGACTTAAACTTTGCCCTACGGATTAACTGGATTAACTGATAACCACTTTACTATCATTATCTAAAGCTATTCTTATGGGATAAGATTTAACTGGATTAACTGATAACCACTTCACTAAAGTTATTCTTATGCTAGGTAATCAAAAACAAAACCACAGAACAAGGTCCTGGGGAAATAAGCTGTTTAAATGCTTGATCCTTTAACAGACCATTTGGAGGCAGTTAATCATCTTTAGAGAGTAGTCTGGAAATTCCTGAGATATACAGGTAACTGCCTGCAGACCTGCCTCCACGAAGCTTGGCCCTTAATCACTTCTACGTAATTAGGTTCTAAGCCACATATAGAGTTCTATCCAGTTTTGAGTTCTCTAAACTCAAAAAAGACTTTAAACTTGCCTTCACAAAATGGAACCATTTAAAGGTATACTTATAGGCTTTTTGCCTATAGGGAGAGCAAACAGAGAAGGAGGGAGGGAGTGAGGGAAAGGAAAAGAAAATAGTGACTAATTCTCACATAAATTGGATTTAATTTTGACCAAAGTACATTAAAACATTAATTTTTAATTCAACTTGTTAATATGTTGTTTAGGATATTACATACTCATTTATAAGTGAAATATATTTGTAATTTCCCTTTATAATATATTTTTTCCAAATTTAATATCAGATGTATCCAGATGAAGTAGAATGATTTTGAAGTATTTCTTCTTTTTCTATTGTCTATAAGGTTTGGCATGATTTTTTTTTTGAAATTATCTTTTATTTTTATTTATAAATATTAGTTGTCTATTTTTTTTCCTTTCTTCCTTTAGCAATTCTCTTGCCTGTTGCCTCCCAAGTAGCCAGGATTACAGGCACCCGTCACAATGACCAGCATCTTCTTTTCTGTTCGTAGAGATGGGGTCTTTTACTCTGGCTCACTCAGGTTTATGCTGGTCTTGAACCCTCTGAGCTCAGGAAATCCACCCGCCTCAGCCTCCCACAGAGCTGGGACTATAGGCTTGAGCCACCACGCCTGGACTAGTTGTCTATTTTTTGAGACTTTGGGGAAAAAAAGAAGAAGAAGAAGTTAACTGATGACTCCATACTGAACCTCAGAGTCAAAGCATTCTATAATGGGCATACTCTTATTTGACAATGTGAATGTTACTTTTTTTGCATTATTATTATTATTATCCTTGATCAATATTTTGTTGCAGCAATTGTCTGATTTATTTTCTGAATGTATTTATTTTCATTCATTCTTTATGAGGTTTTTGCTTCTAGTCCTTATCTTAAATATTGTTATTGTTATTGAATTTTAAGCCTTTTTAATTTTGTGAAGGCAAGAAGTGGAAACCAAATAAACAAATGTACATGTAAAAAAAAGAAAAAAAAAACCCAAGGTTGCCTGTATTTTTTTTGATTACAGCATTTTAGCCTCAGTTATGTTCTCTCCATATTTCACTTAAGTATATTCTCTCTTTGGGCAGAGATTCTTCTACCTTTCTCATCTTTCCCATAATAATCACTTCTGCAACAGCTAAGACATGCCCCCCATTTTTCTTGTCTTTCTCCTTTTTTTCTTTACTCCACTTTCTTCTCTCTCTATCAGATACAATGGCATTTTAAATTTTCTTTATCTATTCTTATGTTATATCTTAATATTCTTTCTTTCCTTTTTTTTTCTTTTTTTTTTTTTTAGAACTGGTGGTATACAACTGTAGTCTGGCAGGTAGGCCACATCAGTGATCTGGCTTAAGAGGGATAAGAGATCATTCTACCTCCAGCCCTAGAAAGATAGTATGGCAATATCACACCAAAGAATTTTTCTATTTCATTTTCATTCTTACTTAATTTTTCCTTAGAGTTTTTGTTTTCACTCTTTTCCTTCCCTTCCTAATTTTGGCACAGGAAGAGTCTGGCTCCACTCAGGCTGGTAATGAGCTCCAGATTTCAAGGAGCTCTCCCAGTCCATCCCCTCAAAACCTTTGAGTTACAAGTGTGGCCTTAGCACCATCCTAATCAATACCTTTTTTTTTGGTCATTCTCAGGCTCTCTTCCTGACCTCCTTCTCTCCTGTTCTCCAAATGCTTTTTTTTTTTTTCTCCTATTATTCCTCCTTCCATTTCTTCTTTTATTCTTTTCTACTCTTTTACTCTTTTTTTCTTTTCCCCCTGTTTCTCCCTGATTGCTCCTTACATTTCCCTTCATTTTGGCCTCACCCCAAGAGATCTCTTCATGACATAAACTCTGAGGCAATGTAATTTCAAGCAAAGGAGAAACTGAGAAGGAAAAAGTGCACAAAGACTTAAACAAGAAGAAAGCAGACATGAGGATAACCACCAGAAAAATACAGGCACCTTGAAAAACCAAAAGAGAACAACTCCTCCAAGGAACCATGAGGCAGCTTTTATAGAAAACTCATCCTATAAAGAATTAATGGATCTGATGGAAAGAGAATTTAAATATGGATTATTGAAACAATAAAGGGAATGGATGAGAAAATAGAAAGACAGTACCAAAAGTGGGATGTGAGATATGTAGAATATAAAAAAAGACATGGATGAGCTTAAGGAAATGAAGGAAACAATCAGGGAATGTAAAGAAGCAGTAGAAAGTATCAAAAATAGATTAGACCATGGAGAAGAAAGAACATCAGAGGATAAAGACTTTGAGTTAACACAGGTAACTACAGAGTCAGAAAAGAAGAGAGAGAAAGTAGAGCAGGTACTTAGAGAACTATGAGACTCCATGAAGTGTTCAAACATATAGATATAGGAATTTCTGAAGGGGAAAAAGAGTATACCAAAGGAACAGAATTCCTATTGGAGACTACCATAAATGAAAACTTACCATTTTTTTTTTAAAGATGAAGGTTTTTGTAACATTCAAAGATCAATCAATGCAATTTACCATATAAAGAGAAGAAAAATACAAAACTTAGGAACAAATCCATAGACACAGAAAAAGAAAAGCACTTGATAAGTGGCAAATAAACCAGGA
>CAUYRH010020810.1:0-16519 GCA_963574655.1 Perodicticus potto | reverse complement strand
GGCTAATTAGGTGGATGGACTGTTTTGAGTCAAAAGTAAGATGTGATTATAATGTAGTGCGACTACATTTTCTTATTTGCCTGGAAAGCGGTCTCAAATGTTTCGGCAGAGTTGTCAAAATACTGCTATGTCTCCAGTATTCCAAAGCACAAAGCCCAGCACCCTTCAGCATTCTGTGTGTCCCACTTCTGAGTGTCACCTTAGCTCTCTGGTATTGCACATTAGTGGTGACATTAAGAAATATTATCTGGGCTCGGCGCCTGTGGCTCAACGGGCTAAAGCGCCAGCCACGTACACCTGAGCTGGCGGGTTCGAATCCAGCCCGGGCCCGCCAAACAGCAATGACGGCTTGTTGACATCTTTGGTTGACGGCTGCAACCAAAAAATGGCTGAGTGTTGTGGCGGGCGCCTGTAGTCCCAGCTACTTGGGAGGCAGAGGCAGGAGACTCGCTTGAGCCCAGGAGCTGGAGGTTGCTGTGAGCTGTGATGCCATGGCACTCTATCCTGGGTGACAGCTTGAGGCTCTGTCTCACAAAAAAAAAAAAAAAAAAAAAAAGAAATATTATCTGTTCAGCATGCAAGTGAAATTCCTTTTCAGGTATATGGGGCCAGCGCCCTACTCCTTAAGCCACAGGTGCCGCCCTGAAATTCCTTTTTTTAGAAAAGTATTTATTTTGAATTCAAACCTGCAGAGAAGTTGCAAGGATAATACAATAAATATCTGTATGTCTTTCATTTTGATTCACTAATAGTTAACATTGACTTTATTTGCTTTGATTTTTCTTTTCTACAGATAGGTGTTATAATTATCCCTATTTTTGCTGAATCATTTGTGTGTTGAAGCTGCAGATATCCTGACCTTTTGCGCCTAAATACTTCAGCATCTATAGCCATTCTCTTATATAACCCTAATGCAATCGTTAAATTCAAAAAAACATATGGTGTCTTATTAACTAATGTAATATACTGTCCAGATTTAAATTTTACCAATGGCACCTCACGGCACTTTTTTGTTTTTCTTTTTTTTTTGTGAGACAGAGTCTCAAGCTGTCTCCCTGGGTAGAGTGCTGTGGCATCATAGCTCACAGCAACCTCCAGCTCTTGGGCTTAAGTGATTCTCTTGCCTCAGCCTCCCATGTAGCTGCGAGTACAGGCTCCTGTCACAATGCCCAGCTATTTTGTTATTGTTGTTTTAGCTGGCCTGGGCTGGGTGGGTTTGAACCACCAGCCTTGGTGTTTGTGGCTGGTGCCCTACCCACTGAGCTACGGGGGTCGCCAAGGCACTGATTTTTTTCTTTCTTTTTTTGTAGGACAAAGTCTCACTTTATTGCCCTCAGTAGAGTGCCATGGCGTCACACAGCTCACAGCAACCTCCAACTCCTGGGCTTAGGCCATTCTCTTGCCTCAGCCTCCGGAGTATCTGGGACCACAGGCGCCCGCCACGACGCCCTGCTATTTTTTTGTTGCAGTTCAGACGGGGCTGGGATTGAACCCGCCACCGTCTGTATATGGGGCTGGCACCTTACGGACTGAGCCACAGGCGCCGCCCGGCACTGATATTTTAAAGTGTGTGGGCCCAGTTGTTTTGTAGAAATGTTCCTCAGTTTGGACTTGTCTGATGATGTCTCCTCATGGTTAGACTCCGGTTAGGCATTTTTTGGGCAAAAATACTGTAGAAGTTGCGCTGAGTTCTTATCAGTACCTCTTGTCAAGAGGCACATGATAAGTTAATTTTGATTTCTTGGTTAAACAGGAGATTGCCGATTTCTCTATTGTAATTTTGCCATGTTTTCTCGTTGGAATTAACAATTAAACCCAAGTTTTCAAGAAAGAAGTCCAAGTTTGGGCAAGTTTATTTCACAATCACACTTGAAAGGGTTGATGGCACGCTTAGCCTGGGAGTGATCTCCGGCTGGGGGAGGGGATGTTTGAAAATAGAGTTCTGGCTTTGGTCTTTCAGCATAGAGCAGCTCTCTGTCTTTCCTCACGAGGACAAAGAATTCCATGCACGAATGCTTTACCACGGGCCGGGAATGCCATGTGCTGTTTACCAGCCTCTGAATAGCCCGGTGGCGTCGGGCAGCCCCAAGTCCTTCCGAAGGCTGAACACTCCCAGCAGAGACTGCTGCCATGGACCACAGCAAATGTGTGGGGAACATTCTGCTGAGGAGGGCGGGTTCATTTCCCTTTAAATGCCTCTGTTGTTTTCCACTACAAACTTGAGGCATGACCCTAACAGAAAAACTTTCCAGTAGTGGGGCCAAGGACAGGAAAGGGTTAAGAATGCAAAGGCCTTCTCTTTGGACTGGGTGTTCTAGTCCACAAAGTGCTTTATCTCTTGAGATCTCACCCTGGGTTCTCAGCTCCACCCAGGCAAGAAGGCGGTTTGGTTTGGTACCCACTTACAAACCAGAAAAGTGAAGCTCAGAGAAGCGAAACAATTAGTGTCAACTCTTCCATCTGGGAAGAGGGGACCCTGCCTAGGTCGATCCGTGCTTTCTGATTGAAAAACATTTTTTTCCCTTTCCTCATGATGTCATTGTTGCTTCCCTGAAAAAGTTGGGAATTTTGTTTTGACAGAATTCTAGGAAATGGAGCATGTCTTGCCTTTTAACATCCCCAGAAATAGTTATCAACCTGTTGTTATGTGCAAAGCCTCTTTTTTCAATGGGCCTACCATCTAGCAGGGAAATGATAATAATAACAGTAATAGCTATCAGTTATTTCGCTTCCTAGCTGTGTGACTTTGGGCAAGGTATCAAAACTTATCTATAAAATAGAGATGATGGGACAGCGCCTGTGGCTCATCGAGTAGGTTGATGGCCCCATATACCAAAGGTGGTGGGTTCAAACCCAGCCTTGGCTGAATTGCAAAACGGAAAAAAAAATAGCTGGGGGTTGTGGTGGGCGCCTGTAGTCCCAGCTACTCGGGAGGCTGAGGCAAGAGAATCACCTAAGCCCAGGAGTTGGAGGTTGCTGTGAGCTGTGTGACGCCACAGCACTCTACTGAGGGCGATAAAGTGACACTCTGTCTCTACAAAAAATAAATAAATAAATAAATAAAATAGAGATGATGGCTTGGCACCTGTAGTTCAGTGGTTAAGGCACCGGCCACATACACTGGGGCTGGTGGTTTCAAATCCGGCCCCGGCCTGCTAAAAAACAATGACAATTGCAACAACAAAAAAAATAGGTGGATAGGCTCGGTGCCTGTGGCTCAAGTGGCTAAGGCGCCAGCCACATACACCTGAGCTTGTGGGTTCAAATCTAGCCTGGGCCCACCAAACAGCCAATGATGGCTGCAACCAAAAATAGCCAGGCGTTGTTGCAGGTGCCTGTAGTCCCAGCTACTTGGGAGACAGAGGCAGGAGAATCGCTTGAGCCCAAGAGCTGTGAGCTGTGATGCTACGGCACTCTACAGGGCAACAGCTTGAGGCTCTGTCTCAAAAAAAAAAAAAAAAAAGGTGGGTGTTGCGGCAGTTGCCTGTAGTCCCAGCTAGTTGGGAGGCTGAGGCAAAAGAATTGCTTAAGCCCAAGAGTTGGAGGTTGCTGTGAGCTGTGACGCCACTGCACTCTACTGAGGGCAAAATAGTGAGAATTTGTCTCAGAAAAAAAAAAATAGAGATGATATGGTACCTGTCTCACAGCATGGTTGTGAGAATGATGTAAATTAACATGTATAATGTGCTCAGCATACAGTAAATTCTGTGTTAGTTGTTCCTACATATTCTTACTTTGTGTTAGGTATTGTATATATATTCTATTTGCTTTGTGTCTTTTGATTTTAACACCACTATGAAGTGGGTGCTATTTTTCTCATTTAATAGACAAAGAAATGGAGGCCCAGAGAGGCTAAACAACATGTACAGGGTCACATCGCTAGAAAACAGCAGAGTTAGGACCCATGCTGGTGTCGAAGCTGATTAAAAAGCCCATCTTTTAAAAGCATTCCGCTTGCTCTGTTGTCAGGACTACTGTGTTAATAACTGTTTTCAGTTTTTCGGAGGAGTGGTAGAGAAGGTATTCCAGGCAGGACAGTGTAGAAGTGGAGAGGCCAGAGGCTCAACAGGGTGGGGCCAGGGGAACAGAGAAGAAGGGTGGGGGAACTCAGAAAGAAACGTGAGACCCAGGCAGCTTGGCTGGTTTTGGATGGAGGCTCTAATGGAAAAGACGGGTACATAACAACCATTGTCCATTTTAGGGGGAAGAGGGGAAGCTCCAGCTTAGCCCCCTGGTTGCTGCCAGCCCCTCCTGTGATTCAGCTGCCCAGTGCCACCCTGGGCCCTTCCCATCCAGAGTCTTCACTCTTCCACATTAATAATAAACAAGGGAGAAACTACAATCAAAGCGTTTGCATTGTAATCCCACCCTCTCATATGTGTCTGGGACCAGGTGGGAGGCCAGGCCTGCATATACCCCTCTGGCCAGCTGGGGCCTTATGGGGATGAGCCTCCTGCAGGGGGTGCAGGGGAGAGACTGGAAAAGTGAGGGGGCTTCAGAAAGGAATTTTGGGTAGAACAGAGTTGTTCTTAACCTTGACAGTTTCCACTCTCATCTCTTCACCTGCCGGCCAGCTGGGCTCCAGGGTGTGCTGTTTTTAGCCCAGCTGGAGAACTTGCCAACAATCTGCGACCTGAGTTGAGGGACCTCCCGGCTTCCTGGAAGGGATGGAGGAGTCCCACCCCCACCCCGCATCCTGCCCAAGGGGAAGAACTTGGGCAGCCGCTTACTCTTCATTCGTGAGGTTGTGCGGAGCGGGGAAGAAGGAAGCAAGTAGAAATCTACGGGGGAACGGTAGCATACGAGAAAGAGCGCGGGATGGCTCAGAGGTGGACGCGGCCGGGGGTCAGAGAGGGGAGGCAGCAGGGGAGGAACGAAGCGCTAGGTCGAGGGAGAGGGAAGGGCGGGGGCTTGCTGTGAGTTGCAGGGATCGGAAAAGGGCGTGGAGAGGAAAAGGGAAGAAAAAAGAGGGACAGGACTCAGGAAGCAGGGACAGCGCCGGAGGGTGGCCTTGGTGGGAATTTAGCCCCGCTTCTAATCTCCATTAAGTCTCTCCTGGCGCCCCCAAGACATTTACAATGTAAGTAAAGCAGCGCGCTTGAGGCAACTAGACAAGTTCCCCCAGTTCACCCTTAAGCCCCCCATTCTGCAGTCCTGGGGTCTTCAGTGTGCAGGGAGCTGGAGAACCTGGTCTGTGGGGAGCATCCGCCGCCACGCCCCCTTCTGCCAACCTGCCAATCACCAGGCCAAATCCATCCCAGACCTTTGCAGGACAGATTTTTATCCCCTGAGATTGCTGCGAGCCTCCTGCCCTGTGCCCTGTGCCCTGTGGTGGGACAGAGGGGAGAAAGGCCCGGCGAGTGGGTGAGAAGAGGACGGGGGGTAGGGGAGGGCGTCGGGAAGGTGCTGGGGCCAAATTCACACCTCCCAGGACAGAGCTCACTCCTTACCCTGCGGGGTCTTCAAACAGTACGTGTTGCGAGTTTTTCCCATTTCCCCCGACTTCTTTCAAATGACAGCTTTGTACCTTGAGAAATTCCTATTCTGCAGAATGTCAGTGTTATATATGTGAACACTTTGAAAGTTTACATGTAAAAAGAGTACTTTGGCGGCTCAGCGCCTGTGGCTCAACGGGCTAAGGCGCCAGCCACGTACACCTGAGCTGGTGGGTTTGAATCCAGCCCGGGCCCGCCAAACAACCACGGCTGCAACCAAAAAATGTCCGGGCGTTGTGGCGGCGCCTGTAGTCCCAGCTACTTGGGAGGCGGAGGCAGGAGACTTGCTCGAGCCCAGGAATTGGAGGTTGCTGTGAGCTGTGATGCCATAGCTCTCTATCCAGGGTGACAGCTTGAGGCTCTGTCTCCAAAAAAAAAAAAAAAAAAAAAAAAGAGTACTTTGGGGTTCTGAAGAATAGGTCTCTGGTGGTGGTTATTTCAGGACGGTCAGCAGGTTAGCTCAGGGTGTCTTGGGACAGGAGAGCTTTCGACCTTTACAAACAGCATGGGTAGGGACCTGCCTTGCTTTCTCATCTGGGAGCCTCACATAGCCCTTCAATGCTGGGCTGCAAGTTTCCACTGGCACCCAGGTGAAGGGGAAAGCTTTTGACAACCTTGGGCCTTTCAACCCAGTGTGATGTACTTGTGCTTGTGCATTTTATCTGGGTATGTGGTCTCCTCAAGGGTGCCCGGCCAGGCAGTGGGGAGGGCTGGAATGTGAGCAGGCTGGGGAGAATAATGCCAGGGCATTTTCTATTTGTGAGACCTCAAGTTTGGCTCACAACTTGAATTTCAAGTGGGCCCTTCAGGCAGATAGGGAAGTCAGGTGAAAGAGTGGAGGTAGCTGGTTGGATTGTCTAAATTCCTAGAAAATAAATTCTAGGAATTTAGCTGCAGGAGGGGAGAGTGGGATAAGCATTAGGCAGATTTGCTGGGAGGCCAGGTAGGGCGGGCTGGGGTTTTTTTTTGGCTTCTATCTCTCTATTTGAACACCGTGTTTTCCCCAGATTATTTATCTCTTGAATCATATCTAAGAGACAAATTAGTGTTTTGAGCTAAAGGTTTTTTAAAGCTTTTTAAAAAAAACTGAGCTGCAATCTTCGAATGGAGGAAAACCACTCCCTCAAAACACTGTTTTTGGTGACAGCCCTTTGTTTGAAGCAATTGCTGTCCCTAAAAATGGGAAATTACACATTGCTATTTACCAAAAGGAAATGAACACCTTGGGTTCTTGCCATGAGATGGTGATTCCAGACCACCTTGCTGGCAATATAGGTACAAGGTCGGCCCTACATGTCCAGCAAACACCTTCTTTGTTTTATGATATTCAAAGGGGAAATGATTGGATCTGTGTGTCTCCCAAGGCTTATTTGCCACGTTCTTGTTATGTAATTGTGGGGACCTTTAATAGGGCTTCGTGGGTGGCAGGAACAAGTACGGGAAAAAGTGCAGTGGGTGTTCCTCACCCACTCTACTCTGACATGGGTTGGACTGTTGGTCATTCTGTATTTATGAGCATTTGCTAAACTCTCACTAAATAGGGGGATGTCAAAGTTGGATAGGAATGCTTTAGTAAGACAGCCTGAACCTCACATAGGTTCACATAGGGAAGAAAAGGTCTTAGAGGTGGCTCTGGGCACCAAAATGTCTGTCTTTCTTTGCCCCAGCCAAGGCTTGGGGAGTGCTGAACCCAGGAGTCTCCCTACCTTTGACTCTAGCCACTGTCAACCTCTGCAGCCTCAAGCTGGCTTTTCGGGCCGCACTCAGCTCTTTCCAGCATCTTTAACATACTCTGCTCTCTCCAGGTTTCCACTAAGCTCTTCCTCCTCCATTGGGCTTCCACTTAGGGGGCATTTCCTCCTGAAAACCTTTCCTGACACCCCCATCTTTCTTAACCGTCTCACGCAGTCCTGTCGCTTTATACTTCCTTGCTCTCAGCACTGTTTGTATTACACCATCAGTGACTGATTGCTTCTCTGTCTGCCTCCCTCATCAGACTGTCAGCTCTGTGAGAGAGATGCATAGTGCCAGGCACATGGCAGAAACGTGATAAGCCCTACTACCACTATCTTATCACTTCATACACTTCCCTTCAGCAAATGCGCTCCAGTTTCCCTTCTGTCTATTATTGTTTCGTTCCTTAATCTCCAAGGCATTAGTCTATACTTAGGGTAAAAACAAACAAACAAAAATAAACACCAGGGCTTGGCGCCTGTGGCTCAACTGGCTAAGGCGCCAGCCACGTACACCTGAGCTGGCAGGTTCGAATCCAGCCCGGGCCCGCCAAACAACAATGACTGCGGCAACCAAAAAATGGCCGGGCGTTGTGACGGGCGCCTGCAGTCCCAGCTACTTGGGAGGCAGAGGCAGAAGACTCGCTTGAGCCCAGGCATTGGAGGTTGCTGTGAGCTGTGATGCCACGGCACTCTATCCAGGGTGACAGCTTGAGGCTCTGTCTCATAAAAAAATAAAATAAAATAAAATAAACACCAGAATTGATTTTCTGCTGAAGTTTTGCAGTTGGCTGCTTTTTTTTTTTTTTTTTGAGGCAGAGTCACACTCTATTGCCCTAGGTAGAGCACCATGGTGTTATAGCTCCCTGCAACCTCAAACTCTTGGCCTTGAGTAATCCTCCTGCCTCAGCCTCCTGAGTAGCTGGGACTACAGGCATCCATTGCAACACACAGCTAGTTTTTTTTCTATTTTTAGTAGAGACAGGGTCTCGCTCTTGCTCAGGCTGGTCTTGAATTTGTGAGTTCAAGCAATCTACCCGCTTCAGCTTCCCGGAGTGCTAGGATTACAGGTGTCAGCCACCATGCCTCGCCTAGCTGCTTTTCTTCAGTTGATTTTGATGAGTCTGACTTCAGCTGCAGTAAAGGATGGAGAGTCTGCATCCTGCCAGTTCACAAACTTTTCAAATCCGCACCATTTCAGCACTCAGGACTGCCTTGTTGGGGTGAAAAAGGAAAAACCTGGAAACTCAGAAGGGGAGGACCTGAAGTTCGAGAAAAGTAGAGTGGCAATGGCTATGGAGGGTGCTTTGTAGGGCAGGAAGATGATGGCTGAGGATAAAAGTTGGGGCAGGGAGAGTAGAAGAAAGCGGGGTGTAGAAGAGGAAGGGGCTCCCCAAATCTGACCAGTAAGGTCCAAAACTGGTTGCTGGCATCTGAAACATCACTAATTGCTTAAGACTGGGAAGTGTGGCTTTGGATTATTCTGTTTCCCATTGATTATTTTTGTTTTAATTAATTAAAAAATAGGCTTGGTGCTTGTGGCTCAAGCAGCTAAGGCACCAGCCACATACGCCTGAGCTGGCGGGTTCGAATCCAGCCCAGGCCCGCCAAACAACAGTGACGGCTGCAACCAAAAAATAGCTGGGTGTTGTGGCAGGCACCTGTAGTCCCAGCTACTTGGGAGGCGGAGGCAGGAGCCTCGCTTGAGCCCAGGAATTGGAGGTTGCTGTGAGCTGTGATGCCACAGCACTCTATCCAGGGTGACAGCTTGAGGCTCTGTCTCAAAAAACAAAACAAAAACAAAAACAAAAAAACCCATATCTTTCTGATGAGATTCTGAGTGCCCCAGGCAGGCTTTGTTTTTTTAAGAGAGAAAAACAAACAAAACTCCTTAATTTTTCTCCCACTCTTCCTCCCTTTCTTCCTAGTCAATTTTTTGACCCCAAAAGCCCAACCAGGATGTGGAGAGTTGTGTTTTCCACCTGAAGCAAAATGGGGCTGGCCTTGTCTTTACTGCAGCTTACTGCCCCTGCCCCCGCCCACCCCACAGTTCTGTTTGAACCTGGCAGACACAGCGGCAGTGGCCCCGTTGCCAATGCAGACCACTGCAGAATGAGACAAAGCCCTGTGTATTTTGCTGGGCAGCACTGGCCCTGATGTACTGACACGTGAATGCAGAAGAGTATTTGTGGCATCCGGTGAGCAAAGCACCCACATTCACACTGGGGTTTGGCAAATGTGTTTATTTTTCCCAGGTTTGGCCAAGGGCTTTCTATAAAGCAGATTTTGAGGCATGGAGACTGAAAATCTCCTGGGGAAGGGCGTTTATGGAATCGTGGGTTTCCATGTGATACACATCCGGTGTGAGCAGTGTCCACATCCACTTGTCAAGAGAGAAACGAGCAGATAGGGAGCGTTCGCAGCTCAAGGCTCCTTTGTTCAAGTCTCAGAGAGACTAAGATCTTCCCAGCCAAAGGTGAGACGTAAAGATTATTTACTACGAGGAGCGGTGAGTTAGGAATCTTCTAGATTCTCTTAGCTCAAAATGGAAAAGAAATAATTTTAAGGGTGGTTCTTTAGCTTGATTTACAGTATGGTCAACTGGATTCAGCAACTGAATACCCACTTGGATTTTATCCATCATTAGGGCAATGCAGAGCAGAAGACCACGCCCGTATGTCTCACCACTGGGCTCTCTGAGGGACAGCACGTAGGTTTGGAAAGAACAGGTTCAAACCTGATTCTGACGGTTAACAAAGCCAATCTTTCCTAGCAGACAAGAATCTTCTAGCACCCGTGTGAACTGGGGTAGCTGGGAAGCTGACTGGGCTAGGCTCAGGTGGGGCAGCCAAGGTGCCTGTAAGATGTGATTTGAAGGCCTCAGGAAAGACTGCCCTAGCCTGAAATATCTCCCCTACTGGCTTGTCAAGGATGTCTGCAATTTCACCATTATTGAGTCATTCCTTTGTGTTTACCACAGCCCTCTCCTTGACTCCCTTCTGTGAATGCAGGTTGGATCCCCTTAACTTTCCCACCTTAAATCATATGTATACGTAGATTATGTTTGAGCTCTTGGATAAGCCACACGGCCTCTCTCGAGGCATTTCGAACTACCCTATTTCCTACTTTGTTCAGCTTAGATAGGAAGCAAGTTGGAAGCCTGATGGCCTGGGCAGGGGGGACACAGGAGCAGAGGAAGGGCACTGAGGACCAGCGGGCTCTCCCACTCGGCTTCCCAGCACCATGAGGGCCTCTGTCTGATGCCTGATGAAGCTCAACGGAAGATGTTCGCTCCCCCTCTCCCTTTTTGGCCGAGGTGGAGCCCAATTGGCTCCTCCATGGGCTCCTTTCCTCCATACTCACGCTTCCTTCCACTCACTCACTTTCTCCTTGTTGTCTATTCTCTGTCCTCCCACCTTTTCACTCTCAGACACTGTCGTTCTAAGTGGCCCCATTCTGGAGGGGAAGTCTCATTAGTAGCCTGGAGGAGCTGGTGCTCTTAAGCCACACCAGAGCTTGGCCACACCTCTGTCCCCTTCCTAGCTTGGTTTTTTCTTTCTTTCTTTCTTTTTTTTTTAGAGACAGTTTCACTTTGTCGCCCTTGGTAGAGTGCCATGGCATCACAGCTTACAGCAGCCTCCAGCTTTTGGGTTTAGGTGATTCTCTTGCCTCAGCCTCCCAAGTAGTGGGACTACAGCCACCCACCACAATGCCCAGATTTCTTTTTCCAGATTTTTTTTTTTTTTTCAGTTTTTGGCCGGGGCTGGATTTGAACCCACCACCTCCGGTATATGGGGCTGGTGCCCTACTCCTCCTTTGAGCCACAAGCACCACCCCCAGCTATTTTTTTATTGCAGTTTGGCCGGGGCCAGGTTCAAACCCGCCACCCTCGGTATATGGGGCTGGCGCCCTACTCACTGAGCCATAGGCACCGCCCCCTGGCTTGGTTTTCAGTGACTCCAGGAGTCTTGGCAGTGGCCCAGGAGCTGCCCTCAATTTGTGTAGCTGATTGGAGCAGACTCAGAGATTGTTTAATAAGGGGCCAGCCAGATGTTATGCGCCTGCACTTTACCCTTAACTTTCCTATCTTTTCTTCTTCCTCTGGCCTAGAGAGATGCCCAGAGCCTATTTATACCAGGTGCCTTACTCTGGGCATATTTTATCTCTGCATGGCTGTCTTTCAGAGACAGCCCCCCACTGAAGGAGATGATGCCAAAAACTCTACTCAGTAGAGCCTATAAATTCCATGAAGGCAGGGATAAATTTATTTATTTATTTATTTATTTATTATTTATTATTATTTTTTTAGAGACAGCGTCTCACTTTATTGCCCTTGGTAGAGTGCTGTGGCATCACAGCTCACAGCAACCTCCAACTCCTGGGCTTAGGCGATTCTCCTTGGCTCAGCCTCCTGAGTAGCTGGGACTACAGGCACC
The DNA here is from genome assembly GCA_963574655.1 of Perodicticus potto. Classification (NCBI taxonomy): domain Eukaryota; kingdom Metazoa; phylum Chordata; class Mammalia; order Primates; family Lorisidae; genus Perodicticus; species Perodicticus potto. The sequence goes on along the minus strand of CAUYRH010020810.1, from coordinate 4,855 downwards.
TGCCACAACGCCCGGCTATTTTTTTGTTGCAGTTTGGCCAGGGCGGGGTTCCAACCTGCTACCCTCGGTATATGGGGCCGGCACTCTGTCCATTGAGCCACAGGCGCTGCCCTATTTTTTAAATTTATTTTGAGACAGAGTCTCACTATGTCACCCTTGGTAGAGTGCCATGGCATCATAGCTCACAGCAACCTCAAACTCTTAGGCTCAAGCGATTCTCTTGCCTCAGCCTCCCAAGTAGCTAGGACTACAGGCCCCTGCCATAATGCCCAACTATATATATATATGTGTGTGTGTGTGTGTGTGTGCGCGCGCGCGTGTAGATATATATATATATATATATATATATTTTTATTTATTTTGCAGTTTTTGGCCGGGGCTGGGTTTGAACCCGCCACCTCTGGCATATGAGGCCGGTGCCCTACTCCTCTGAGCCACATGTGCCACCCACGCCCTGCTATTTTTTGTTGCTGTTGTCCTTCATTGTTTAGCTGGCCTGGGTCGGGTTCGAACCTGCCACCCTTGGTGTATGTGGCTAGCGCTGTAACCACTGTCCTACGGGTGCCAAGCTAATATACATATTTTTAGACACAGTCTCACTCTTTTTGCCTTGGGTAGAGTGCTGTGGCATTATAGCTCAAGAGATCTTGTCCTCAGCCTCCTGAGTAGCTGGAACTACAGGTGCCTGCTACTGTTTTCTCTGTACCCATATTGGTTTATTGATCTCTTTTATTTGTTTGTTTATTTTTTACCAGTTTCTATGATCACGGTTTTAGGATACAAATTTCAGTTCTTCTTGGCCAGGAAATTGTGAGTGATTCCATTAGTAAGGTAATCACATATGAAATAAGGTCACCATTTAACCCTATGCCTTCTGTTACTTAGTAACTACTTTACATGGAATAAACAACTAATCAAGTTTCTACCTGTTTCTGATGAGAATAGTTATGTATCAGTTTTCTCCACATTTCCTTATGACTTAGACTTAAAATAAGAGTTGGGGCCTTTGAGGGCTGCGGGGGAATGACCCCTCTTTCTATTCACTTATCCTCTGTTTTCTGGAGTGGCTCCAAGGAGTTCTTGGAGGCCACGTCGTGCCACGCAGTGGCCGTCCTGGAATAATGATGCCAGCCATCCATTGCAGCCACTGTGGCGCATCTGCCTCTGGGTTTCTCCTTTGATCAGCTCAGAACGTGTTAGCAGAAGCTGGTCTTGACCTTTGCTTGGCTTTGAGGATATCAGGCCCATCTTCAAATCTTTTTCTGATACCTCAGAAACTGCACCACAGGATGGATTCCGCCTTAATCTTTCCCAAGTTCACAGACCGCCCCACTATGTTCTCCACGGAGAAGAGCATTTTTAAAACGAAAACCCTTAAGAAAACTTAAAATCTTATACCATTTAATTCTATGACTATTTCTCTCCGCTACCCACACCTTAATGTCATTTAATTCTTTCTTCCATTTTTCTCAACCTCTGTATTCAAGTTAACAGCAAAATGGTGGCCGTGAAATAGTTTTTCTCCCTGAAAGTTTTCTCTGGACATGGTTCTTTGTAAGTAACGGGGTTTTCCTTATTTCTGCTTCATGGCACTGACACAGCTTAGAATACTTGTGTGCCCTAATAGTAATCTCTATTGACACAATTGGAATTACCATTCAGGATAGCTAGATTTAATAATAGCTTCCTCCTAAGGTTTTCTTTCTAGCAGGAGCCTAGGATTTTAAGGCAGCATGACTTGTTTTGATGGTTTCAGATTAATTTCATATTTATATCAGAAAACCGTTTGGTTAGTGATTTGATTGTTTCATTTTCTGAAGTGAATAGAAACCAAACGCGTTTACTACTCGTATTCAGTCGGCTACTGGGGAATCTTTTTTGCTGGTTTTAGTAATAAGCAGTTATTTCTAAAGCACTTTAGTGTTGTTCTAGAATTATACTAACAAAACACTGTGTGGTAATCTATATATTTAGCCAAGAACCATTCTTTCTTCAGGATAACCTCTTACCTTGAATATACTGACAACTTTGGCTTGGACTTTTTTTTTTTTCCTCTTTTTTTCTTTCTTCTTCTTCTTCTTCTTCCTCTTCCTCTTCCTCTTCTTTTTCTTTCTTTCTTTTTTTTTTTTGCAGTTTTTGACCGGGGCTGCACCACCTCCAGCATATGGAGCCAGTGCCCTACTCCTTTGAGCCACAGGCACCACCCTTCTTTCTTTCTTTCTTTTTTTTTTGAGACAGAGTCTCATTCTGTGCCCTGGGTAGAGTGCTGGGGTGTTATAGCTCACACTAACCTCAAATTCTTGGGTTCAAGTGATCTTCTTGCCTCAGCCTCTTGAGTAGCTGGGACTACAGGTACCCACCACAACACCGGCTAGTTTTTCTATTTTTATTAAAAACAGGGTCTCGATTTTGCTCAGGCAGGTCTTCAACTCCTGAGCTCAAGCAATCCACCCACTCCCAGAGTGTTAGGATTACAGATATGAACCATTGCACCCAGCTTTTTTCTCCTTTTTTCACATTTTCTAATATATGCTGTGAAACATTAATGGTTGATTTAGTGATTTAGAATGTGGGTTCATGAACCAGGTTACAATCCCTACTCTGCCATTTTCTTTTCTTTTCTTTTATTTATTTATTTATTTTTGAGACAGAGCTGTCACCCTGGATAGGGTGCTGTGGCATCACAGCTCATAGCAACCTCCAATTCCTGGGCTTAAGCGAGTCTCTTGCCTCCTCCTCCCAAGTAGCTGGGACTACAGGCACCTGCCACACGCCAGGCCATTTTTTGGTTGCAGCTGTCATTGTTGTTTGGCAGGCCTGGGCTGGATTCAAACCCTCCAGCTCAGGTGTACGTGGCTGGCGCCTTAGCCCGCTTAGCCACAGGCACCGAGCCGTACTCTGCCATTTTCTAGCCGGATAATCTGGGACACATTACCAAAGCTCTCTGTGCCTCAGTTTCCTCTTCTGTAAAACAAGGTAACAACAACATCTATCTCCAGAGTTGCTGGAAGGAGTTAACATATGGGTTAGAACTGTCATGTGGGCCGGATGTGGTGGGTCAACCCTGTAATTCCAGCACTCTGGGAGGCCGAGGTGGTTGGGTGAATTGCCTGGGCTCATGGGTTCGAGACCAGCCTGAGCAAAAGCAAGACCCTGTCTCTACTAAAAATAGAAAAACTGAGGCAGGAGGATTGCTTGAGCCCAAGAGTTTGAAGTTGCTGTGAGCTATGATGATACAGCACTATACTGAGCGCAACAAAGTAAGACTCTGTCTCAAAAACAAACAGACTCGATGCCGGTAGCTCAGCTGCTAGGGTGCCAGCCACATACACTGGAGCTGGCAGGTTCAAACCCAGCCCGCGCCGTCAAACAACAATGATAACTACAACCAAAAAATAGCCGGGCGTTGTGTTAGGTACCTGTAGTCCCAGCTACTTGGGAGGCTGAGGCAAAAGAATTGCTTAAGCCTAAGAGTTTGAAGTTGCTGTGAGCTGTGATGCCACTGCATCTACAGAGGGTGACATAGTGAGACTCTGTCTAAAAAAAATAAAAAACACAAACTCATGTGGTAAGTGCTAATGTGTTTTCCATTATTATTTAATCATTGTTTCTGAAAGGAGAAAACATTCCTTCCATCTGTGGTTATTTGGACTTATTCTGACTTTCATTTTATAACTGAAAACTGAACAAATTAAAATAAAAAGAAGAGTCATCAAATTCTTTTTTTTTCTTTTTTTTTTTTTGAGTCATCAAATTCTCGATAACTCCTCAACCAAACTCTTTCTGGGAAAGGAAAGATTATTTTTGTAAAAATAATTCACGTCTAATTAATCTATTAGAATTTTTGAAAGTTATGGTCAAAGAAAAATCAGTGACCCAGGATTAATCTATGTGCAGTTTTTAAGAGCTTTGAAAGTTTTCATGCCATCAGTTGTTACAGAAATGCAAATACCATTCAGTTGAAAGAATATTACATCATTCATTCATTTTTCACTTTTCTTTTTTTTGTAGAGACAGAGTTTCACTTTATCGCCCTCGGTAGAGTGCTGTGGCATCACACAGCTCACAGCAACCTGCAACTCCTGGGCTTAGGTGATTCTCTTGCCTCAGCCTCCCGAGTAGCTGGGACTATAGGCATTTTTCACTTTTCAACTCTCCAAACCACAAACATTTGCAAAATGCCTGGGACACGGTGCTAGCCTCTGGGATGCAAAGAAAAATAATCAATTCTCTCAGCCCTGAGGAAAGGCTAAGGAGGATTGTGATTTTTATTTTTTTTTTGAGACAAAGTCTCACTTTGTGGCCCTCAGTAGAGTGCTGTGCAGTCTTAGCTCACAGCAACCTCAAACTCTTGGGTCAAGCGATCCTGTTGCCTGAGCCTCCTAAGTAGCTGGGACTGTAGCCACTCGCCAGAATGCCTGGCTATTTTTTTTAAAGACAGCAATTTTTTTTTCTTTTTTGGGGGGGACAGCTATCTTTTTTAGAGACAAGGTCTTGCTCAGGTTGGTCTTGAACTCCTGAGCGCAAGCAATCCACCCACCTCGGCCTCCCAGAGTGCTAGGATTACAGGTGTGTGTGAGTCACTGCACTAGACACAAATAATTTCTTTTTTTTTTTTTTTTTTATCTATTAGCCATTTAATTAGGTTCTTTTTAAGAAATTTAAAACACCATTTTGTGAGGGTAAGCTCCATTTGTCAGGGCAAACAGGCAGCGCAGGTAGCCCTGGAGCTGAGGAATAGCCTTGATTTTCGGTAAAATTTGCGAGTCCACAGCTTTTTGATCAACCTTGCGCTGTTCTGTTATCTCGTATTTCTCTTTTTCTGTGGTGAAGATCCGGAAGCCCAGACACCAGG
>CAUYRH010020809.1:0-15461 GCA_963574655.1 Perodicticus potto | reverse complement strand
AGAAAATGGCCGGGCCTTGTGGCGGGCGCCTATGGTCCCAGCTACTTGGGAGGCAGAGGCAGGAGACTCACTTGAGCCCAGGAATTGGAGGTTGCTGTGAGCTGTGATGCCATGGCACTCTACCCAGGGTGACAGCTTGAGGCTCTGTCTCAAAAAAAAAAAAATCAAAGGTGGTTCACCTTAATTTACACCAACGATACATGTAAAATTAGTACCAAGAAGAAATTGCCTGTGGAAATTAGGCCATGGAGTTGACTGATTGTGTCAAGCAATAATTAGTTGATCTAACTTTGTACTCTAAGTAGTTTAATAGTAGGCAAAATTTGCCAATATTCTCTATTCTTGTTTTTAAAAAATATATGTTGAAACAGTATATTCCTCTGAAAGAGAAAATCTGAATGTGATGAGAGGAAACATTTGTTCACAAATTGCAAGAGAGCTTAGTGTAAAGGTCCAGGGAGAGCAAACCAACAGCATCTTTCGTGGAGAATGTATTTTTCCTCTCTTTATCACCTCGGTTTCAGTGTGGCAATGCCTCTGTCTTTGCTAATTTCTTTTTCTTTACTTCTTTCCTCCAGTTTTTTTAATGTGGAAACGAATGACTATATCCTTTAAACATCCTTTTACAGACAAAGATACCAGTCCCTGAAAGTCTGAGTGTTTCTGTCACTCAGGCAGTTGGGACAGAGCCTCATGGAGACACTTGTCCTACTGTGCCAATTCTGGGCAATGTTTCTCCTAATCTGCAGCAAGACCACTGCTTGCTTTTGCCATCTCTTCCACCCTGTTACTATGGGTGAATGTATGGACTGGGAGAAGAAACAGAAGGATATGGAGATGCCTAAAAGAATTTGTTACTGGAATTTTCATGGGATACCAAATTCATATTACTTTATAAGTTTTTATTCATTGTTCAGGAACTAAAAATCAAATGATACAATTAGTCTTATTAAATTTATCTTATTCAAAAAAGAGAATGCAATAAATCTCTCATTTCTCATCTTTAAGCTTGGATTATTATAGTGGACGTGAGATCAGACCCGTTTTTTCTTGTATCTTTCAGTGATTAGCTATGTTATAATCACCTTTGCTCTCACTTTGTTTAGCCTGCCTGGAGCAGGTGGCAAGATTCTGGGATTGAGAGGCAGGTGTAGGAGAGGGGAGGAGAGTAAATCAAGGGTCAATTGCCATGTTTTGTGGGGGATAATTGATACTGGATTTGGAGGCCACGTCTAGAGTCCCTGGCTGTCCTGAGTGCGCTGCCAAAGCATCCAGATGTATTGCTTTCAGGGCAAAGGAAATTCTGGAGAAGCCTAGTTTTCAGATTGAGCAAATCCTAAACAGGTGCAGCCCTAATCCAGGGCCCTGGGAGGTGCCATGGGGGAGCCAGCTGCGGGTGCTGGCCTGCTTCCAGAGGAAAGTGGGAAGCAGAGAAACTCCTGCAGGAAGGAGCAAACCCAAGAGGCATAAATGCTGCATGTTGGTACCAAAAACCATGTTGGCACAGAAATAGTGAAAGGCACATCCTGGTTTTTATGTCTCCCTGCCACCTTGCTATGAAATGGACAGGTATGTAGAAAGCCAAGTGCAAGGAAATTGAGATCTATAGGGACTGTGGGTCATCCAGGGATAATGGTGAACGAAAAAGCTGAAGAAATCAATATTTCCAAAGGATTTATATTTGTTTTTAATTTCCTTTTTCTTCTTTTAAATAATCTAAATCCAGACACTGGGATAAGTAGCTGAACTGGGTCACATCCCCTCGCCGTGGAAGGCCGCAGAGTCCTGCAGGGATGAGGGGTGGCTACGTGCACAGAGAAGTCAGGAGTGCTCCTGCACCTGCCCTGTGAGTTCCAGTGATGCATTTCTAAATGAGCATGTCAGTGAGGAAGAAGCAAGCAAAAGGAAAAAAGTAGAAAAAAAGAGGTGGGGACGGGGAGAATAAGACAATGATGGGAGTGGGGGAAGCTAGGAGAAAACAAGAGGAGAGGAAGGCAAGCGTGTAAGTAAGGCAAGTAAGATTGTGGCTTTCAAAATACATGTTGGTCAGCCAACTTTGGCATAAACAGCCAGGTGGCTGAGAGCCGAATCATGTAGTTGAGTGTGGTGAGGGACTGAACCATACTGGCCGGTCTAGGTGTGGCTGAGGGAGTGAGAAAGAGTCGGGAGAACCAGGAATTTTGTCGCATGGTGCCCCAGACAGCGCTGACTCCAGAGCTGACCCCTTGTTGAATGAGAGCTAGACACACAGCCATTTGTAAACGTAAAGAGAAAAAGGAGAAGTGGGTGAATTGTTGTCTGAACTAAGCTCAACTACCCGCAAATAGACAAGTAGCTGAGTAGTGAAAGGTTAATTTCTTGGCCCTTAAGCCCTCAAGCCAAGCTTCGGAGAGGGCTCCTGTAGTCTTTGTTCCTTACTAAATGAATGGCCTGCAGTCATTACCTCCTGGCACCCAGAAACCAAACCCTATTTATTGATTCATATGGAACAAAATTCAGCAATTGAGATAGTGTCTCTATATTCCCTGGTTTGGGGGCTCTGAAAGTCTGAGTGTTTTCAATAATGCTATTATTTATTTCATAGACGGTAACCGATGCTTAGCTCACCAGAAGTCCCACTCTCCCTTTTCTAGAGCCCAGCCCCTCTCTTTAAATAGCTAACCCTTCAGGCTTACTGAGTATCAGTTACTGATTTGTTGAGGTTAAGCACAATGTGTTTATTTGGAAAGGAGGATACTTGAACATGCACTTAAAATGCTTTGACTTCCAACTGCCAACGAAACGTGCCTTGGCTACTCTGGCTGAGGGGATGATATACGAGACCAGGGTCACCATGATTTAACTCCAGTGCCACTGAGAGGCTGAACGTGAAGAAAGAAATAAGGAGAGGAAGAAAAATAGGAGAAGGAAAAAGATGGGCCAAAAGAAAGATCAAATGTAAAAGAGTTGATGTAGTTGGGAGAGGCACAGTGACACGGGTCATGGCTTGGTGTGATAGTAAATGGCATCAGGAGGGTGGTTATCTTCCCCAGTTGTAAACTGGAGAGCACTGTGTCTCCTCTGGAGCCATAATTACAAAGTGGCATCTCTACAAGGGACAATTTTGAACTGAAGGAAAGGCCCTCCCCAGGGAAGGCTATCCCCAGGGAAGGCTAAGCCCATGTTAGGGAAAGGTAGCGCAAATAAGCACCAATATCCAACCTCACGGCAGGAACAAGGGCGAGAGGGATCGTATTTTAAAGCTCCATTAACAAAGAACTTTACTCAAGGAGGAACTGTTAATAAGTAATGAAACAAAGTGCCTGTTATGGAGATTAAATGCCCCTGTGTCAAGGTACAAAGTTCAGGCTGCAAAGTGCAGCTGTCACCCTGTCTATAACCCCACGACTGCCTTAAAACCCCAGGTTCAAAGTGTGTCTTGCTGCCTTCCTGTTACTAGGCTGCCCAGCGCAAGGTCCGGCCAGGGTTCAGAGTTCAGCGTCTGAGGCTCTGCTGACTGCCTTCTTTGTTTAGTTTGGGCGAGCTTTAGATAAGCCACGGACGGCTTATTTAAGGCGATTATTACAAACAACTGACAGATTATTTTCCCAGATTCTTACGCTTATTCCTTATATGCAAGCTTAAACGGTACCTAACTATAATTTTTTGAGGATTTGTGTGTGAACAAAAGCAATCAAGATAAAGGCATATGAAAGACTGGGTCAGAAATCTACTTCTAAGAAATAACTATGCTCCAAGCAGACACATGAAAAAGAGCCCTTCTGAAATAAGGGCTCATGAGGGCAATTTCAAGACAGGTCAAAGAATTCACTAACTACCAAAGATCAAGCAAATGTTAGATTTACCCTTTAAAGCTGAGCAAGCCTTGTCTGCCAGTAGATCGGTGTTAATTCATTTCTGGACACAGCTCTCCTCTCATTTGTTTGTTTTGTTTATCTACTAAAAACTCAGAGGAAAACTCACTTTCTCAAATGGTTTCTGTTGTTTGATTTAATCCTAACCAAAACCCTGGGAAGGTGGCAAGATAGTAATTAGTATCTCCATTATACAGATGAGGAAACTGAGATGGAGAGAGATTAGCAATTGGCCCAGGGACATAGAGTTAAAATATGGTGAAACCAAGATCACAAATCTCTCTCTCTCACTACTTACTAAGTAAGTTAGTTACTAAATAAGTTAGTTACTAGTCTCTTCCTCGCAGCACTTTTTTCATAAGTCCACTGATGCCTCTGACATCCTGACATCTGTTTTATTTAAATGGCAATTGTTCTTTTTCATTTTTCACTTTTATGGGAGTGAGCAGAGTCAAAATAAAATGCGGGAAGCAGGCAGTTTAGGAAATGTGATTTGAAAGAGCCCTTCAGGTAAGAGTCGAGGGAAACAGGACTTGATTTTATGCTGGCCCAGTGCCAGGCACCTGTGATTTGTGCTCCTTTTTCTAGCCACAGGTGCCAAGGGGCAGGGTTTTAGATGAGTTCCCCAGTGGGTCGGTTGGGGTGCTGTTCCTTCCGGTGATAGCATGGATTAACGTTTTACTTCAGCAAGGAGCACAGCTCATGGTGATACACAAGTGCCCCGCAGGCTTAGAATTTAGGATATTGCTTGCTTTGATACTTAAAATCAAACGAAGATTTCCTTTGCCCATATTTCCTTTCCATTGGAATACAGTTTTAAAACCGTCAGCAGATTTGATTTCTGTGGCTGGTATATATCAAGTCCTACAATGTTTATTGACATGATTTATTTGTAGATGTTTACATATATATTTTATCATAGTTATTTACTGAGCCCACACCATATGCTATGAAGAGGCCTCAATTAAAATTCAGATACATCCCATTCCTAGTTCTCAAAGAACTTGAACTATATAGTAGGAAGAAATAGTAGGAAGAAAAAGGCAAGATTCTGTATGTAGCGTGTGATAACAGAGAGCTATAAACAAAACACTGGAGAAAAAGCAGTGGAGAAAGCAGTCAGGGTAAGGATTGGGTCAAACTCTAGTTATAAATTGAGAAACCCAAGGCCAGTATGAACTGTTTTTGATAACAATGTATCATTATTTGTTTGTGAATTGTAACAAATATGCCATATTAATATAAGATGTTAGGGGAAACTGGTTGTACAGAGACTCTCTTTACTATTAAATTCATAATTTCTGTGTAAGTCTCAATCTATCATAAATAAAAATGTTATTTTAAAAAAGAATAAATGTAAATAGCAAAAGTATAATGTAGATAAGCTACTTATTGACTTTTTCCTTCTTTAGTTTCTCTAGTTTTAGTATGTATTAATAATCCAAGGATAATGCATAAAGTATCATCTTTTATGTATATAGGACACACATATATAATTCTTTTATGTATCAGTTACCTTTTTTACATGTTTGGAAGGACATTCACCTATATGTAAGATGACACTTTATGCATTATTATTGAGTAATTATTTATCTAGGTATATGTTTAGAGATTACTAAAGAGTCCAAAGTCTTTGACACCTGAAGGAATAAATTTCTACTGGTGAAATTTGAGTCGTGGTCCTATCTAAATGTGAGCACTGACTTCGGGCAGGAATAGAAACTTTCCCCAAATGCTTTAATCATAAAATCATCCCTAATTGTTTTTCAAACAGAAATAGAAGGAAAGAGACATATGGAAACAGCCAATTTTGTAGAAGGCGATAATATCATTTCCCTTATGGGCACAATAGTCATGAAGCATTGAAGAATAAATAAACATTAACAAATTCAAAGATTTCCTTCCATCTCACCCTATAGAAATGTTCAAGTTCCAAAGCAAGAAATATTGCAACTGATCCAGGAGGAAAAAAAAATATTTCTATGATCCTTACCCATGCTCCAATTTATACATCACTTTCACCTGATTGATTTCATTTTATTAATTATGCCCCACTGTCACCACAAAGGGTGCATTATTCTTTTCCCATTTTTTTCTCAGATGAAGAAATCTTGACTTTCCAGAGGTTATCTAGGGATTCATTAATAGAATAAAAATTGGACTCCAGATAATGTCACTAAGCCATTGCTACCCTCTGCATCTTCCTGCTTCCCTCAATCCAAAAAGATTCTAAATAAGGAGATAACATAATTAAATAACTTTACAGAAAATGCAAATTGAATCAAATCTGGAGAAAAAAATAAAGATAGATTAATCAGATGAGGTGAGATAGCTAAGGAACACATGGCGTTCAGGAGACAGCAAATTAGATTGCCCTTTGTAAGTAATGATATAGGGCAAGAAGGAAGGCCAGGGATGTTCTGGTCTGTATTCAAGGGTAGGATAACAGGAAGACAAAGTGAGGTTGCTGACAGTACAATGCTCTGAGACCACGTCTTTTCTGGGAGATTCATGTTGGGGTCTATGAACACCAAATCCATAGATTTTTTGTGGTGTTCATATTTTATTTTATTTATTTGATTTTTTTATTATTTCAGGTTCATTGAGGGTACAAAGAATTAGGTTACACTGTTTGCATTTGTTAGGGAAAAGTCCCTCGTATAACTGTGTCCCACTTCCAAGAGGTGGGCCGTACACCGTGATCCCCTGTCCCTCTTCCTCCTCCTCTCTCCCCACTTCCTCATTCCCCGACACCCACCTTGATTTGGGTTTTACTCTTATGTAGGTATGTATTAGATCATCTACTGCCTTTATATTAGAATTTGTACACCAGATTCTTGTGATGCCAGCTCTATCCAGGTTAATACAAAAAAATGTAAAGTCTCCATTTTTTTTAATGACTGAATAGTATTCCATAGTGTACTATACCACAGCTTGTTAGTCCATTCCTGCCTTGGTGGGCATTTAGATTGTTTCCACGTTTTGGTGATTATAAATTGAGCTACAATAAACAGTTTAGTGCAAATGTCCTTATGATAAAATGAATTTTTTTCTTCTGGATAGATGCCTAGTAACGGGATTGCATGATCAAATGGGAGGTCTAATTTGAGTTCTTTGAGGAGTCTCCATAATTCCTTCCAAAAAGATTGTATTAGTTTGCAGTCCCACCAATAGCATAAAAGTGTTCCCTTCTCTCCACATTCACACCAGCATCTTCAGCTTTAAGACTTTGTGATGTGGGCTATTCTCACTGGGGTAAAGTGATATCTCAGGGTGGTTTTGATTGCATTTCTCTGATGACCAGGGACGATGAGCATTTTTTCAAATGTTTGTTAGCTATTCAGCTGCCTTCATCAGAGAAGGTTCTGTTCATATCTCTTGCCCAGTGATAGATGGGATTGTTTGCTCTTTTTTTGCTGATTAATTCCATAATTTTTTTGAAAGAACTCCAGGGATCAACATAGGCAGCTAAAGTGATAAAAGTGCTCAGACTGCTTCTCTCTCTGCCCAACAAGTTCTAAAGGGAAAGCTAAGCCAGAAGGAATTGACTTAGCAAGCTGCGTATGTGAGGTGGGAGGTCTGTGTAGACATGTCTTAATTCAGTTTTTGTTGGCTTCAATTTATTGATATGGATGACTCTGTTTGGAAGAGGACACCCCCTACATGTATGTGGAATAAGTGACTTACTTCCTGCACAGTATGGCCCCCCAAATCTCTATGCTGCTATCATTCACCCTACCATTCTGCTATCATTCATCCTCCATGGAGCAACATCCTCAACATGAGAGAAGAAAACCCTTGGGAATAAAGAAATTCACTACTGAAGGTGTGATTTCCAAAAAGCATAGGTGAAATATCTGTGCATTTTTGGAACAGCAGACCCTCTAGCACTCTTCTTTAAAGCATTTTCACAGGTTTGTTTATGAGCTGAACCCTTGGACATCATGAAATTCATAGAAGAGTGCCTGGCCTGAAGGGATGGCATTTACATTATTCCTGGGAGATTGAAGATGGTCCTCTTCCAGTCAATAATTTTTTGACCTGCCAGAAGGTCAAATTCTCTTATCTCTAAAGACAGGTGGTGAGGAAGTAAGCAGGAAGAGCCAGTGTGGTCTGCTGATGGTAGGTGGGGAGATCTAGCCCAGGCACAGATGATGCCTAGGAAAGTGAGTGCATTCTGTGTTGGTCAACAATGGCTAATGAGTGGAGATAAGGGAAGTTTGCATTGGGCAGGGGGGGAAAATTGAGAAAGGAACTAACTTGGTCCACTTCACTCTGCCTTCACCCTGATGCCCAGGTAGGTGAGAGCTTCTATCTTTCCACTTTCTCACCTTCCACCTTTGACTCTCAGCATGATCTCTGCTGAAAGTCCATGCCCACTGCGGAGAATGCCTCAGCCTCCCCTCTGCCCTAACAACACGAAAGAATTTGCCGAGACAATTAATATTCTAAATGGATGGATCCACGCTTTCTTCTGACTGTAGCACTGTTGAAATAACACCAATTGGAAGAAAAAATTTAACCAGGCAAAGGATTAGTTTCAAAAAAGAAGCACAGGAATTGCCACAAGTTGAGACAGTTTTCAGTTTGGCCAGAAGGGAGACTACGGGAATGATAGCACAGGGTTGAGGCTGAACTGAATGCCTGAGTATTGGCAAGTATCTTGTGACCCCAGTAAGGACGTGGGGGAAGAGGGTTTTAAAGTAAACTTGGAGTTAGAGTGTTTAGAGAGAGAATTAGAGCTTCTGAGATGAAGAAAGGAATGAAGAATTTGTTAAAGCAGAAGGCTGTTGGAGCTTTCTTGAGAGCAAAACCATTTCCTTCTTTGTTTTTTGCCCCTTCCTGAAATAGGCAGAAACTCACTCCTCAAGGAATGTGAACGTAGTTCCTTCCATTATATTTTTTGTTTTTCACTGGACTAACCATTCGAATGCTTACAAAACTCTACTCCTGCATTGGATAAGTGAAGATTTAAAATCAAAATATCTGGAAGCCAAACTCTATCTCTCTTTTTTCTCATTTGAGACATGAAAGCCCAAGGTAAACAAGAATTATATCTGAAAGGGTATAATGCTTATGTTTATTATTCAATTTCTACCAATTCCTAATTTTATAATTTTAATTGGTATTGACACGATTTGACACAACAGCAAAAATGGACTGAGTCCTGAGCTAACACTTTGCTTCATATCGTGTCAGCCCTCACGGCCACAGTGGCTGTGTAATAGTGCATTGCCTAATATTGAGTCAAGAGTTGAAGAAACTCTCTGCAACCTCAAAACAGGAATTCCTTAAAGCTTTTTGAGAGGGCTATTACCAGGCACAAATGTCAAGTCAAGGAACAAAGGGACTAATCCAACTTTACCACGGAGAATTTGACTGACTTACCTCCTGAACCCAGGACCTTTTCTAGCACTTCCAGGTGGCAAACAGCACAAGGGGTTTCCTAACAATACAGATTAACTGAAGCCAGAAGAAGAGAGGCTTTTTCTCTTATTGGTGCTTGGAAGATTTTCATAGATAACTCCCATTGATACTGAGGGAGATTAAATGAATAAATCCATCAACTCAAGAGAGAGCCCCGACTGGATAGCAACAGAATAAAGTAACCTGCCCAGTGTGCCCAGAACTCAGGATTCTGCAGTAAAAATAAGGCTAGATGCATTTTCAATATGTGTTGTAATCCATTTTCAGCAGCTATTGATAACCTTTGTACAACCAATGTATGCGGTTCGTTTATTAATTAGTAGCGAATATATTGCAGAAATGCCCTAGTGAATATAGTTCCAAAATAAATTTGACAGCATTCACTGTATCTTCTTCACGGAAACAATGTGAAGTGCAAGGGGCCAAGGCAGATGGCATTTGTAGGAAAGTGAATAAACATTCCAAGAACAGAGAGGAGATCTAGAACTCTCCAGTACAGGAGGAGTGGGAATGCAAATTAATGAAAGTTTAATAACACTCAAAAGCCGCTTGCTCAGTCACACCATGGCAAGTGCTCATTAGCCACGTGTGGCTGGTAGCTGCTCCCTCACAAAGTGCAGATAAAGACTGTGTCTATTAACCCTGAAAGTTCTAGGGTAACATGCAGGTCCAGACCATCTCACCTCTGGCCCTACCCCCACCCTACAGCACGTATAATTTTCAAATCCCGCCAGTGCAATTTCAAAATTCAGAATGGGCCCAGGAGAAATCAAAACAAAACAGAACAAAAGGCAAAAACCTAGCGCAAGGCTGTTGCCACCATCAGCTGGCTGCATAGCTAGTGAGCTGGGGACAATGAGGACCCTAAGTTTTTCTGCGCATGTGAGAAGCTCTGAGGAGGTAAGTGACCTTCCTTCAGGCTGCGGTCATGTGTTCCTATGGCCTGTCCCATTTTATAGCTGCTCCTCTAACTACACAGCCAGCGAGCACAGTGACATGAAGCTGGAGAAGCTTTGTGGTTCAAGTCTGTACCTTGCCCTAGTTCACCCCTATCACTGCGGTTCCCTTCCTCATGTCAACATTATAGGTCAAAGTCAGGGTTCAGGGTCTAGAAGCAGAACACGAGGTTTAAAAATAGACCTCAGAATTCCTGGGACAAGCATATGTGTAGGAATGAGTATGTACAAGTGATACTACAATGGTCAACATTAGTGTAGTTAGGGAAAATGAGGGAATTCATTTTATGAAATAAGCTGCGTTGCCAAAAGCAAGTTTAGCCCGAATCATTTTTCTGCAACCATGTGGTTTTCAAATCGTCTTGGTGAAAGCATAAATAATTTTTAAGAAACTAGTCAAATATTCCGTCTTTTGAACTTCTCTCTTCTCTATCTGAAGTGCCTGATCCAGCCTTTGGTATTAGAACCTGAGCCAGTGTCACAGAAGGCGGCCGCACCTTCTGTTTACAAAAACATCTGTAGAGAGGAGTGGCAGAGTGCAGCCATTTTTCTCCCCCACTGAAACTAGTTATTTCTAAAGAGAAGGGACAAGAGTTAGTTTTAAAATAAGTGCAAGTTACTACCACTTTGCTTATTTTTTTCAGTTACAGATGCTCAATAATGTCTGTGATTGATAATTCATACTGCAGTTAAATTAAACATTCTGCGTAGAGAGGTCTCCCCCCTGGGAATAACCCCTCTCTAGCAGGCTGTCTGTGAAGAGGTTAGTGTAGTGAGCTGCTGTGTTTCATCTTTATTTCTGTTTCTGATAACTAGGGAAAGACGACATAGTGAAAGACCTGTGGAACCCGACGAAAATTCTTATACTCTAGTCTCGCTCATACCATTGCCAGGGAAACAGACAAATAAACTGTGGGATGCACCTGGAATAGGTGAAGGGAAGCCATGGCTTTCTTCAGGCGGAAGTGCTGCCTTCATGAGCGCTAATCCTAAAGTTCTCCGTGATCTGGCAAGGGCAGTTTTGAGTTTCAATTCAGTGACTGCTATTGAAACTGCAGAGCTGATGCACAAATGATCCATAACACATTTTGGCATATTAAATCATCTTCACAGTTCTAATACACCATGAAACCCAATTTACATATAACGTAGGCACGGAAGATGAAAAGCTGAGAACAGATTCCTGTTTCAAAAGGCATCAAGCACACTACTTTATTTTCTTGAAGCACCACTAACTTCTATAAATCCATTGCTGGAAAAGGTTATTAAACTGCCAGGCCCTTCTTTTTTCTTCTGAATCTTTAATTCCCCCTCTCTGCTCACATGCCATATGGAAACTCTCTTCCCCTCCCCTTATTTTTCCCCCTGTTATTCCACAACTCCTTTCCCTTGAGCTGAATCTCTCAGAATCACAGACCGTGACAAACAGAATTCTTCTCTTTCCATTTAAACTTGTAATACATTTGGATTTTTAATTTTTTTTGATTTTTTTTGCCTGTGGCAGCTATGACATAGCATTGGAAGATCCAATGAACAGGAAGGGGACAGCTTCAATAGATGGTAGACTTGACCTTGTAAAGGTAACACCTAGATAACAACACAGGCCATGATGTAACCAGATGGTATAATTATATGTATAGATGCCCCTATATAGTAATACTCATATCTATTGTCAGTATAGGCCTGTGATTTTTCAACTAGTGTGCCATGAAAAATTTCAAAGATGATTAATTAAATGATTTTTGAAAGATGTTCAAAGCACAGTAAGTATATTCATTTTCTTTTTTATTCTTTTTTGATTAATACAATTTAAGTGTACCATGAAACTTTAACTATAGGTTCACAAGTGCCATGAGATAAGAAAGGGTGAAAAACACTGGTATAAACAACAGACTCCCCACCTACTATCCAACTCTTATTAGCTGTGTTGTATATAGCCAAAGACATTGCAGTAGAGACAGAGTGCAAGAACTGGCTTTCACTGCACCTTGGAATATATAAGTTCTTTGAATTAGATCAGTAAATACCAAAATAGTACTTAATAATGTCTTCTAGACAAATGATGAGAATATTTTATGTCTTATTAAAATTAAAATCAAGGCCCTTACCATCATTGCCAGTTCCTTGGCACTGGATAAAAAAGGCACTGTGCCTACCCAAATTTTCCTTTCCTCCAGGGTCCTTAGACCAAGGCTTCTCAACTTTGGCACTATTTCCATTTTAGGGCAGATAGTTCCTTATTTGGGAGAGTTGTCTTGTGCACTGCAGGATAGCTAGCAACATTCTTGGCCTGTACCTACTAGAGGCTAGTAACATCTACCCTTATTACAACCAACAAAAAAGTCTACAGATATTGCCAAATAGCTCCAGGGGAGGGAAAATCACTTCCTTTTGAGAACCACAGTTCTGGACCCTCAGCACAAGGATCTTTCATCTCCCATTTCTATTTTTTCCTCTCCTTTCATTCTCCAACCACATCCTTGCCCCCGGTAGTATCTGCCTATCCTCACCCAATCACAGGCCCTCCCCACACCATCTCCCCTCTCTGAAACTGATTCTTAGATTCACAACAATACCTTTGCAATGCTTATGTGAGCCATAATGAGCCTCAAGGGAATAACAGGAAAATCTGAAGTAATGTAGAAAAAAATAAGTAGAAAGTATAAGGAATGTGTATCTAGCTACCTGTGTCTCTGTACTGGGGCATCAAGCTGACATTGACTGCTATGGCTTTGGGTTGAAAATTTGAATGTAAGATTTATGGGTTTGGCTTGAAATTTCTCTGAGGAATATAGAGCTTGGGCTTACATCCCACAAAACTTTTCTTTTTGTAAAAGTTTACACCTCGTATTGATTTCCCATGAAAATTATTTACCACGAATTTTCCATGTTGCATTTAAAACTTCCCTAAACCCTGTAAGTTCCACCCTGCTTGGCCTATTTACTTTCAGCAGGTAAACTCATTTCTGACTTTGAACTATGGACACCAATAAGAAGATGCAGCCCTCTGGCCGTAAGCTTTCCTTTTTAATCTTTCTCCTTTCTTCTGTAATACCCCCCCTTGCCCCACACCTTTGCCTACATGGCTCCTTTCTCATGAGGGAGTCCTCCTTCTCAAAACAAGCCCTTTGAACTATGTCACAACCTCCAGCCTCTCCTTATTTACTTTCTTGACATCTTCAATATTTTACTTTTTGTTCGCACTTTCTACTCTGTCTATAAATATCACTGCCTACTCTGCTCTTTCCCCCGATGTGACCTCAAGCTTCTCTCATATCATCGTTCATTCTTTCTTCTGTACTTTCTCTTTCTCTCTCCTTTTATCTCAACAGACTTCTCAAAAGGGTCACCTCCCAGCCTCACCGCCGTTCTAATCTCCCACTCCTGCAATCACTTGCAGGCTTGTTTTCATCTTCAGAAATCTGCTGAACCCACTTTTGCTGTCTTACAGTGCCAGCCTCCCATCTTTAAATCTGCTGGATTATTGGACCTTGACTTTTGAGGATTTGACACAATGGTCACTCCCTGGTTTTTCCGACATTCTTAGCTTCCATGCTCCTGTGTTCTCCTAACTTTCAAGCTATTATTACCTTTGCTGCTTCTTTTCCACACTCTCACCTCCACTTCTCTAGGCAGATGAACCCAAGTCTTCAGAGGTCTGCCTTTCTGTCTCATGTATCCAGTCCTCACCATCCAGAGACTCCAAGGCTGCTGCAAAAAGAGATTTAGTGACTCCCTTTGTACTCAGAAGTGGTATCCATCCTCCTCTGGGAAACTCCTCTTTATGTGATTCACTTTCTATAGTAGGACAAAATCTTCAGTCTTGTAAAAAGGTGTCTGGAAAAAAAGGTATCCAACTACGGAATCACATTTAGAGTCGTGTTTGGCTCAGGCAACAGGGCTGTCATTTCTCAATCCCACCAGGCCCTTCATTGTAAATACTGATGCCAATGTAGTCAGAAGCAGAAGCAGAAGATAAGAGTGGGCATAAAATCAGAGATGTCTTGCCAGTGTGTGTCTATTATATAGACGTAACAGTGAGCATTTGAGGGGAGAGTGGCTGGGGGGAAAATGGGCAAATCAATAAATGATATCTAAAACTTAGAAGCCAAAAGTAACTATACGTTTACTATTTCAAAATTTGTAGATTAACAGAAAAATCATCTAAAACATTGAAATTGCTTCTGGGGAAAAGAAACTTGAAGGATATGATGGAATCTTGTTTAATTATAATAAGTGCTTAGACTTGGTTAGCACTTTAAACTATTCATATGTAAATAAAACCCAGACTACTGTGTAATAAATAGTATCATTGACACCGATCGTTTACCATGAACAGAGAGCGATGCGGAACAGAACAAGGAAAGTTTCCTGGGATGTCCAAGATTTGGGCGTACATGGAGGCCCTTGGAAAGGGAGGGATACAAAAACAGAACAAAGATGAAAATGCCAGCTGGGTGCCGATTTTCTGGCTCAATTCATAAATTTGAAACCCATGGAAGCAGGGGCAGATCGTCAGATGGCTTGGGAATTTTAGCACTGAAGGAAAATTTGTTCCATTTTTCTTTGGGAATGTTGAGTGCCTCCCTTCAACCTTGGCAGCCAGCAGAGCAGAAGTGGTGTGTGAGGTAAAGAGCAAGGCCTCCCCCTCAGGCGTAGTGTCTATTTGTAGGACAGAGGAGAAAAGTTCGCCCTGAAACTCCTTCTATGGGCTACATGTTTTAAAGGACAATACCTTGGTCTTTCTCTGACCAGGTTCTGTCCTAGGGACTAAAAGTCCATAGGGCCAAAGGGACTTTCCTTCCCACCATCTTAGACCAGGCTCTGGACCCTTGGGATTCTGGAAGTTGTGCCACGATTGCCTCATCCTGTATCCAGACTTTGACTCTCCCCGGGTCTGCATGCTGGGTCTGCGTACATTCCCAGCGTGTGAAACTGGTGGGGGTGGGGTGACAATGAGTGGATGTTTGTGTGTGGGGGGGATCGGAATGCAGTAGACAAGTGAGCATAGGTGTGTGGACTGAGGTGTGTTTAAGGTCACAGGAAAGGAGCCAGTGGCAAGAAGAGAATCAAAAATGAGCTGTCTTTAGTAGCTTTCTCCTGACCCTTCAAAAATGCACCTCAAGTGTCATCCCACCCTTTATCCTCTCTCCTCCCACCAGGAGAAACCTACTAAATGCAGAACACAAATGTTTTCACACAGTAAACAAGAAAATTTCATGAA
>CAUYRH010020808.1:0-40984 GCA_963574655.1 Perodicticus potto | reverse complement strand
CATCAATTGAGAGAATCATATGGTCTTTGTTTTTTAATTTGTTTATGTGCTGAATTATATTTATAGATTTACATATATTGAACCAGCCTTGAGACCCTAGGATAAAACCCACTTGGTCATGGTGTATAATTTGTTTGATGTATTGCTGGATTCTGTTTCTTAGGATCTTGTTGAATATTTTTGCATCAATATTCATTAGTGATGGGGCAGCGCCTGTGGCTCATCGAGTAGGGTGCCGGCCCCATATACCGAAGGTGGCGGGTTCAAACCCTGCCTTGGCCGAACTGCAAAACAGAAAAATAGCTGGGCGTTGTGGTGGGCGCCTGTAGTCCCAGCTACTCAGGAGGCTGAGGCAAGAGGATCGCCTAAGCCCAGGAGTTGGAGGTTGCTGTGAGCTGTGTGATGGCACAGCACTCCACTGAGGGAGATAAAGTGAGACTCTGTTTCTACACACACACACACAAAAAAAAAATTCATTAGTGATATTGGTCTATAGTTTTCTTTTCTTGTTGGGTCTTCTCCTGGTTTGGGGATCAAGGTGATGTTTGCTTCATAGAATGGTTTTTTAAGGTCTTTAAGGCTTTTACTTTTTAAGGTTTATCATACATATGTCTAAACTGCCCTCTAGAAAGGTTGTGAACAGAATGATTTCTGAATTCTTTATAAACTTTTTATTGTATCAATATCAGATGATGCTTGTTAATGTCCTAACAACCAGTTATTACTGCTGGCTTATTTATTTGTAATTAAACAAGATTATAATTATAAAATTAGAATATAAAATTACATTTATATGTATGTATTTATGCATTTATGACATTTGTATCTGTAGTCTCCAGCCCCCTGGCCATGGACCAGTACCAGTCTGTGGCCCATTAAGAACTGGCTATACAGCAGAAAGTGAGTGGCTGGCTAGTGAGGGAAGCTTCATCTGTATTTTCAGCTGTTCCCTCCCCATCACTTGAATCATTGCCTGAGTTCCACCTCCTGAGAGATGAGCAGCAGCATTAGATTCTCACAGGAGCACAAACCCTACTGTAAACTGCATGTGAGGGATCTAGGTTGTGTGATCCTTATGAAAATCTAACATCTAGTGATCTGAGGTAGAGCTGAGGCAGTGATGCTGGGGAGTGGCTGCAAATACAGATTATCATCAGCAGAGATGTTGCATTATGGTGAGTTGTATGATAATTTCATTATATATTATAATGTAATAATAATAAAAAGAAAGTGCACAATGAATGTAATGCACTTGAAAAATCTCAAAACCCTTTCCCCACCCAAGTTGTGGATAAACTGGCTTCCATGAAACCAGTCCCAGTGCCGAAAAGGCTGGGAACCTCTAACTTACATTATAATTATAAAATTATCATTACAATTTAACAAAAAGTGGTTTCCTGTGAGTCCACTGAAATGCTGGCATAGTCCTGATGCACCTTTTCCTGGTGATGTTTTGTGTCACGTTGAGAACACAACTTTGGCTTTGCTGCCACATGCGTAAGTTGTTCAGCACCAATCCCAGCCAGTACAGATGCATGCTTGCACAGTGATGTGAATTCCCAGTGCATTACATGACATTAGAAAAGAAAAGCTTGAAAGTTGGGCATTATCATAGTTGTTTCATGAGGAAGGTGAAACTTACGATATTTAGGAGAGTGATAAGTACATGACTGTGGCTTCAAACAGGATCTCAAACATGCATTTTCAAATTGTCTGGCAGGAAAATTTTCATATGCTTATTTTTTTCTTTGTTTTTAAATATTTTTTTCTTTGTTTATAAATGTTCACAACAACTTTCAGAAAGTTATTTTGGTCCTGCGGAGAAGAGATATAATGAGGAGCTGGGGAAAAAGTAGGATTAGAAAGAGAGGATTAGAACTTTAATTTTAAATATTCGATCTCAACAAATCCAATGTCATTGCTTTCACTACAAAATGAACCAGAATCAGGATCATCTGATCTTGATCTCTCAAAAGGGTTGGTGAGAGGATGAAGGACTAGCTGAAGTAAGCCTCAATCTCCCACCTGCCTTGGCACACTCAAGAGATGGACACATTTCACATAGAATATTGTGGCTACAGGTAATAGAAAACCTAATTTAAGCTGTTTTAAATAATAAAGGAAAGATTCATGAAAAATTTAGGTTCTAGGGAAGCTTGATCAGTTAAACAAGGAACCATGTGACAAGTTTTTCTCTGACTCTCCTCTTTGCCTTTCCCTAGCATCTTTTTAGCCCTCAGTCAACTCCCCTCATGGGCACAAAATGGCTGCCAACAACTGTTACAGGATATCTTCTTCCCTGTTCATAGTCAGGAAGGAGAACATTTCTACCTGTGTGTCCTAGAAGATCTAGGAATCCTGCTTCCCAGACACCCCTGGAAAATGTTTGTATCTCATTTGACCTCATGGCTCACATGGCCATCTCTGAACCAGTCACAGGGACAGTGGATGGGCTGCACTTTTTGGTGTCATTCAGCACCCATATTCACATCATCATCCCTGAACCAGTCACAGGGATAGGGGATTGGCTATGCTGTTTGGTGCCAGTCATTCAGGGCACCAAGGTCACATGACCATCCCTGAACAAATCACAGGGACAGGGGTTGGGCTGTGCTGTTTGGCGCCAGTCATTCAGGGCACCTGTTCCTGAACCAGTCATAGGGACAGGGGATAGGCTGCGCTGTTCAGCATCAGTCATTCAGGGTCACCCCTGTTGCTGGCACCGTAAGTATCCCCACAAGGTATAAGTGCTGAAGAGGGAGAAGCAAAAGGCCTAACCAAGGAGCTGATATCAAGGAGGAGGGTGAATAGAGGCTGAGAAAGTACTCCTGGGGTTCCTTACATGTCTCCTCAGAGGTCTGTCTCTCCATCCATCCCTCAAAAGGAAAGCTGATGGGTCTGCCATCAATTTTCAGCCAAGGATCAGGGCATGGTGATTCACACCTACAATCCCAGAACTTCAGGAAGCTGAGGCAGGAGGATTACTTGAGACCAGGAGTTTAAGGCCAACCTGGACAACATAGAAAGACTCCATCTCTACAAAAAAATAAAAATAAAAATTAGGCAGGCACAGCGGTACATACCTGTAGTCCCAGCCACTCAGGAGGCCAAGGCAGGAGGATTGCTTGAGCCCAGGAATTTGAGTATTGTAGTGAACTATGATCACGCCATTGCATTCCAGCCCAAGTGACAGATAAAGACCCTGTCTCTAAAATTTAAAAAAATAATAATAATTCAGACAAAGGGTTGAAACACTCCGGTATATCGAGCAAAACAGGATATATTACCTGTGATTCATTACTAATAATAGCTAAAGAGACAAAGTTTGTAAATGATTTCACTGTTACACAGCCAGCTGAGCTTGTTCAAGGCTACCCAGGTAATTATTTGCACGCCATGTACTCTCTTGAGTGGTAAGCAATAGCTACAGTTACAAACACTCTGGGGAACTGCCATGGACTCTTCGCCCTGAATCTGAGCTGCTATACCTGGGGACATGTATTGACCAGCCCAGGAGAAAAATGGTAGAGAATCAGGCAAGGCAGAAGCAACCCCTTCCCTCCACTCCTCTCTCCCTCCCACAACCCCCTCCCCCACTCACCCTGCCACAAACACCATTCAACTTCGACACAACTACACCCCTCACTTTTAATCTTTTCCACTTTTAATCTTTTCTCTGTTTATAATGTAACTAATCAATATTCTCAAAGTCTTAGAGCATGCACCTCAGCCTAAGAAAAAGAAATAAAACTTGCCATCCCACTCCCAGAGAGCATCATTGCAGGTAGGGGGCTATGTCCTTCCCTGTCTCTGATACTTGTATACCCATGTAGATTATTTTTCAGAAAATAAAAACAGAACCATGCTATTTATGTTAGAACTCAGACTTCTCTATATGTCAACAAATACACTTAAATCATTATGTTGCAATTAACTTTAATTGATGTCTAGTATTCCACTGTTTAGATGCACTATAATTATGCAATCTGTCTTCTGAGTTGGTTTCCAATAGTTTGCTATTACAGGCAGCATTCCGGTGAACAATTTTGTTGATGAACCTCTGTGCTCATGTAGGCAGTTTGACTTAGGATGCTTGACATCAGAATTATTGGATCACTTTTAAGTGAAGCATTTGATGTTCATTGATGAATTACCTTTCTGAAATGTTACCACAATGTATTCTCTTACTAGCTTTATCTGGGGGTACTCATTTTCCCATAATTTCTTTTTCTTGGTTGCAGCCGTCAGTGTTGTTTGGCAGGCCCGGGCTGGATTCGAACCCGCCAGCTCAGGTGTATGTGGCTGGCATCTTAGCCCGTTGAGCCACAGGCATCAAGCCACATAATTTCTTTATATTTTTAAAAATCCTGAAATGGGCTCAGCGCCTGTAACTCAGCGGCTAGGGTGCCAGCCACATACACCAGAGCTGGTGAGTTCGAATCCAGACCAAGTCTGCCAAACAACAATGACAACTACAACCAAAAAATAGCCGGGCGTTGTGGTGGGCTCCTGTAGTCCCAGCTACTTGGGAGACTGAGGCAAGAGAATTGTTTAAGCCCAAGAGTTGGAGGTTGCTATGAGCTGTGATGCCATGGCACTCTACCAAGGGTGACATAGTGAGAGTCTGCCTCAAAAAAAAAAAAAAGTCCTGAAATGCAAGAGCTAACTTCAAGACAAGGTAATCCAGATAATATTCTGATTATTGTTTCTCCAAACTAGGGCCTGAGTAAAATGGCTTTAATGTTAAAATATTGTTAAATTAACTATCTTCTTTATGTTGAACTGGTATCAACCTCTAGTTGAGGCAAATGAATAGAGGAAAAGGAAAGAGAAACCCACAAATGATTATCCGCATAATTCACTTGTAAAATCCTGCTATTGGGAAAGGAACAGGGAAAACATAATAAATTTGCATATTTTTATTGTTCATATTCAGCTTTCCAAATCAGCAGCTAAGGCCATAATTTCTTTCCTTTCTTATTTCTTTCTTAATTATTATTTCTTCTCCTCCTCCTCCTCCTCCTCCTCCTCCTCCTCCTTCTTCTTCTTCTTCTTCTTCTTCTTCTTCTTCTTCTTTCTTCTTTTTTTTCTGAAACAGAGTCTGAGTCTGTTGCTATTACTCCAAGCTAAAGTGCACTGGCATCATCACCACTTACAGTAACCTCAAACTCCTGGGCTCAAGCAATCCTCTTGCCTCAGCCTCCTGAGTAGCTGGGACTACAGGCACTTGACATCCCCAGCTAGCTTTTCTATTTATAGTAGAGACAGGTTCTCACTCTTGCTCAGGATGGTCCCAAACTCCTGAGCTCAAGCGACACCCTTGCCTCAGCTTCCCAGAGTGCTAGAAATTAGACATGAACCATCGTGCTCAACCAACAATAATTATTTTTAATGCTTATTTTTTTACTTTAAATGCAATGCTAATAATAGTAGCTTCCATTTATGAAATGCTTACTATGAATGAGGAATTTGGAAGTTAATTTAATCCTCAAAACAGACTAGGAATTATTCTCCCATTTTAGTGAAAAAATTGAGGTCCAGAAAGATTAATTTCTTCACGGTCACACAGCTAACTGGTCACCAGGCAGAACCAGGATCAGGCTTGGGCCCACCTGTCTCCAAAGCCTTTGTTATGTCCACCATGCCACATGGCCCTCTCTTTGGTGTTGAGATGGACTTTGTGCTGCCCAGGACTCCCCAAACCTAGCTGAACATCTCAGATGAACACATGAGCCTCCTATAGCAGCCTGTCTCCATGTGTAACAGGTGTATCAGAACTCCCTTACTGTCACTTCTCGTCTTTTCCTTAGGTTGTGGACAAGCCAATGAAGAGCATCAAGTATATGGACAAGGAAATAATAAACCTCAGAAAAGACCTTAGACGAAGCCGGTGAGTAAGCCCAGCAGGGAATGGCCCAAAGACAACCGACAGGATAAGCAGAGTATGGGGTGGTGCCTATAGGACCTTGCTGAGTCCCAGTGTCCCCCAACTCAGAACATCAAGCAGAAGACTTAGAGGAGGGTAACTTTATAAGAAGAAGAAGGCAGGATCCCTTTCTTGGCTGGACTACCCAGGGAGAACCTGTACTGGTCCTATCTCTACACATTTTCCACACCAGCCTCCAGCCTAGAATTTCCTCTACTTTCCTCCCAGGACCCAAATACACCTCAGGAGAGGCCCCACATGCTTCAGAAAATGTTCCCTTTTTACTCCAGGACCACACAATGATGGTGAGAGTGAGAGAGACTCATTTTCACGCACTGGCCCTGGGACCCTCCAGCAGGTGACACTGAAGGAGATATTTAAATCCCCCCGGTCTCTGTTTCCCCAACTATAAAATGAGAATAATATGAGATGGTTAAAAGAACCAAACGAAGTACCACATCTAAGGTGCACCTTACCTGGCCTTGAACACTACTCAGGTGCTGATCCTCTCCCCCAACCCCCATCCCCGTTCCTTCACCCTCTGCTGGTGGGACCAAGCTGAGGTCCAGGTCCCCCTGTTATTTGTGTCTGGGTTTTCTCCCCCTCACTCCTTAACTCCTCCCTGGGACCTGAAACATTCCAAAACTGGGCTTTTGGCAAAACAACCGACAGCAGAGTAAGAAGTAGACTCTTTTAGCACACACATGCAAGAGATGTGCTGAAATGGGTACTCTAGACAGTGGGAGAGATCGGTTACCCTTGGACATCTCCCACTCGGAGCCGGACCACAGCAAGAGGCAGAGCGAGACCCTCCCTCCCTTCAGTTCCATGCCTGAAAGCTGCTCTGTCCCACTGCCACCCGAATCTCCACCCCACACCCCACCTGGCAGCACCACTTGACGAAACGGACGATTGAGCCCAAGAGGAGGCTCAGAAACCAGGAGAAGGAAAGGAGTCAAATGGCCCAAGAAAGCAGTGAACAGAAGGTCCCAGAGGGCGACCTTCCCCCCAACTGCAAGGGGTGGCTGTGTCAGCCCTCAGAGGGTTTCTGGACAAACACTATTTAGTGGAAACATAACGCAAGCTGCGAATGTAATTTTAGTTTTAGTTTTTGGTGTATCCACACTGAAAAACAGTGAAAAGAAACAGGTGGCAGTATTCTTACTAATATATTTTATTTAACTCACTATGTTAAAAGATCATCACTCGACATGTAATCAACATTTTAAAAAGTATTTTTTTTTTTATTGTTGGGGATTCATTGAGGGTACAAGAAACCATGTTAGGCACTAGCCACGTACACCTGAGCTGGCAGGTTCGAATCCAGCCCGGGCCTGCCAAACAATGACGGCTGCAACCAAAAAATGGCCAGGCGTTGTGGCGGGCGCCTGTAGTCCCAGCTACTTGGGAGGCAAGAGACTCGCTTGAGCTCAGGAATTGGAGGTTGCTGTGAGCTGTGATGCCACAGCACTCTATCCAAGGTGACAGCTTGAGGCTCTGTCTCAAAAAAAAAAAAAAACGTGGGGTACATTTCATACTTAGAGCACATACGTTTAGTTGTTAGGGACTAAATTGTGCCTACCCACCCATAAAAATTCATACGTTGAATCCCTAACCCCCTAACCTGGCTTTGTTTGAAGGTAGGACATTTACAAAAGTAATTAAAGTTAAATGAGGTCATGAGGCTGGGCTCAAATTCCACCTGACTCATGTCCCTGTGAAAAGACATGACAGGCACATGGAAAGGACACACAGCAAAGGCAGCGGCCTACAAACCAACCCTGCTGGCACCTTGATCTTAGGCATCCAGCCTCTAGAACTGTGAGAAAAGTAATATCAATTGTTTAAGCCGCCCAGTCTGTGGCAATCTACTGGCTTCTCACTGAGCCAGTAGAAAAGAGGAGCTTGACGAAAAGGTGATGAAGGCAATGCTTTTCTGCCACCTTTCACTTGGCCAGCTAAGCCTGTCGCTCCTGACAGACACATTGGCCATGGCTCTGAAACAAGGTATAATTTAATCTACCCTGTCCAACTGTTGGACATAAAGGATAATGTGAGAAAGGACAGACAGAAAAGCCACAAATAAGAAAACAAGTTAAGACAATAAAATGTTCCATCCAGCCACCCACCTGGGTGTCACCAACATGTAAGGGAATCAGCGATTCCCCCTCAGGAGGAAATACCCTGTTTTCCAAAGGAAGTCACCTTTCCAAGAAGTGCAAACCCCATGTCCTCATCTCCCAGTAGTAAATGAGGTGAATCATTAGTAAAGAAGATACTATCTTTTCCACTCACTGTTCTATAAACATGTTTCACCTCCTATTAGACTCTAGCCCACCTCGAGCCAAACGCCTTAACTGTCTTCTGGATTTTTATTTAATCCTTCAGACCTCTTATAATTCAATTGCACCATCCCTGGCTTCATGGCCAATTTAACATGATGCTAAAAAGAATAAAACTGTAACTGCATTCTTCCTCACCTGGTCCACCAGATGTTCAGTGTCACCAAGCAGCATGCTACACACTAACTTGCCGAATTTCTCCTAACGGAACTTGACAATCGGGAGGACCTCTTTCTGCATGTGCCAAATTGTTGGCTGACTCTTGAAGCCAATGACATATTTTCCTCCAAAGGTGCCAGCACTTACTTTCTATTGGAAATGTTTTAAGAAAAATAAACATCTCTACAACTAAAACAACTGAAATGTTGAACATAAAGCCATGATTTTCCCATGTCAGGTATAGGCAATCCACAAGTAAACAGTGATTAATTAACCACCCACCCACACCCACAGCAGACTCCAAGTGTCTAACGAGGCCTGAGACTGTGCTTTCCAGCTGTGTTCGGTAGACAGCTGATGCGAGGTAATGAGAAGTAACAATTGTAGAATTGGGGGAAAAGAAAAAAGCTATCTTTTTTTTCTTGAGTTAGTCCCTTCTTCTTCTTGGTGCTTCCTGAGCCTCTGTGTTCTTCTTTTTTTTTTCAACAAATATTTATTGAGTATCAGGTATCACCAGAAATGTTATTGTATACATTTGAGATGAACAAAACAGACAAGTCTTCAGAGAGTAAGAGATGATGATGATGTGCATTACAATGGGATAAAAATAACAAACCAGTTAGCAAGCACGTGAACAGAATGTGGGGGTGGGCTTATAAAACAAGGTGATGTATAGAGGATGGAGAAGCCTTTAGCTACTTTTGCTACGTTAGCTAGAGTGGTGAGGGAAGAGTGGCTTGTGAAAGCAACCCTGGGCTCAATGCCTGAATGGTGAGAGAGAACCATTCACGTAAAGATATAGAGAGGAGGGAGGTGGAGTATTTCAGAAAACAACAGGTGAATAGATGCCAAAGTCAGAGTAAACGGGAAATGCTGGAGGAACAGCGATGCTGTGTGTGGCTTGAGCAGAGCGAGACAGGATGAGAGAGGTAAGAAATAAAAATCAACGAGCCAGGAAAGGGCTGCTTCATACACTGCCATATAGGCTGTGATGAAAAGTTTAGGTTTTCATCTCAGTGCAAGAAGAACCCATTGGAGCATTCCAGAGAAGGATATGATCTGATTTTTAAAAGAATATTCCATCCACCGTATAGAGATCAATTGGAAGGCGGTGGTGAGAGTGACAATGGTTTGGGTTGGGAAAATAGCAGTGAGCTGAGGAGAAATGGATAGATTCAGGATTTCTTTGGAGGTAAAGCCATGGGACTGGCTAATGAATTACACATGGGGAAAGGCCACACTGTACTTCTACATGCTACAAGGACCTATTTCCATTTCTGCCGCCCTTGCTAGGATGTGAGAGCTCTCACTGAGTGGACTGTGCCATGTCCTGAGCAAGTGTTCACTGATGGAATGAACCAATTCTCTTGTCCATCTCTAGAACTTATCAGTTTAAAAGGAGAGGGAAAGCTCATATATTACCATAATAGGAGAAATGAGTAAGGGAGATGGTTTATACATAAATCTGTGGATAAATTACAAGGTAAGATAGCTGGTCCACTGCTTTAGGCATTTTGGGTGAGCTTACTGGCCTGTCCCTCTTCCACTGCCATTCAGAAAGCAGTGTCCACTCTGACTTACTGGTGACTGGGCTGTTGCTGGGAAGAAGAGGTATTAATGTTGCCCTACAATAGAATCAGCCTGTCCTATAAATATCCAGGGTCTAGCTCAGTGCTTGGTATAGAATGGGCACGCAATAAATATTCTGAAATTTACATTTGCATAACATATTGAAGTCTTCCCCAAGGCAGGCAGGAAAAGTCTTGTTGATTCATTTCTCAAATCAACTTCTCTGATACCCCAAGAAGTTCAGAGATTTACAGAGATTTACATAGTATCAATCAGCAACTGCTACATAACAAACCACTCCTCCAAAACCTCAGTAACTTAAAACAATGAGCATGTGTGAGTGATTATAAGGCTATGATTCTCCTGGGAGATTCTCTGGTCTCAGCTGAGCTCCTCTGGGCATCTGTAATCAGCTGAGGGTTGGGTTAGTGGCTTTGCTGATCTTGGCTGGGCTCTCTCCTATGTCAGGGGGTCAGCTGGCTATAGACAGGTCTAGAATGGCCTTAGCCAGAACTACATAGTCTCTCACTCTCAAGCAGGTTAGCTAGAGCCTGAGCTCATGGTAGTGGGATCCTGAGAAAGAACAGAAGTATGTGACATCTCTTAAGGCTTAAGCTAGAAACTGACAAAACATCACTTCTGCCATATTCTTGTGGCCAAAACCAGTCAAAAATCCAGCCCATATTAAAGGTGGGAGAATATTTGGTCATCTGGATGTATACCTAGTAGAGGAATTGCAGGATCTCTATTAAGAGTATAAATGTCTTAACGCAACAATTAAGTAAGTGAGGTAAAGTCTATGTTATCCAGTTTGATGTAGGAATTCCAAAATGTATATAAAATCAGTACATTGTACCCCATAAATGCATTAATGTACACAGTTAATGATTTAATAAAAAAAATAAAATAAAGGTAGGAGAATAGATTCCACTTCTTGATGTGAAGAGCTACAAAGTCCCATTACAAAGGAGTGGAGATTTGGGGCATTTTTTCAATCTACCCCAGTTCACACAGCTAATTCTGAGCTAACCTTTGAGACACGATCCAGTTTCAAGAGATAATATGTATGAATCAGAGTCTCACTCTTGGGAATGAAAAATGGAAAGCATGTCAAGAACCAAGCAGGCACTGGTAGGAATACTGCAAGACTCTGAGAAAGGGAAGTCAGAGGGGCCGTGGGAGCTGGGTAGAAGCCGAAGGTGTGAAGGAAAAATAATGGTTGAGCACTTCAGCTCACACCTGTAATCCTAGCACTTTGAGAGGCTGAGGTGGGGAGATTGCTTGAGGCCAGGAGTTCAAGACCAGTCTGGGAAACATAGCAAGATCCCATCTCTTAAAACAAAAAATGTATCTATCCATGTATGGTAACATATACCTATAGTTACCTACAGGCTGAGGTGTGAGCATCACTGGGCCCACTTGTTCAAGGCTGCAGTGAGCTATGATCACACCACTGCACTCCAGCCTAGGCAACAGAGTGAGATCCCATCTCCAAGAAATAAAAGAAACAATGACTGTAAGTAAGCAGATGCTATAAATACAGAAAAGATGGAGAAAAGGCCACGTGGGAAGTTAAAGAACAGAGCAAGTCTAAAGAGAAGAAAGTCTCCGAGTGATGCCAATACTCAACCTTAAGATTTTCACACTGCTATTACTGGGGTCCCTGAAGCTTTTCTTTTGGAGAAAATCTCCAGTTCCTCTCTCTGTGAAGCGTCTGATCTTGGGTTTGCATGAGATCTCTTATATCCCTTATCACTCCCTCTTGAGAAAGCTACTTGCCAACCACAGAGCCTGACTAAAATGATTTCCTAACTCATGAAGTTCAGGGAAATCAGGAGGAAATGTGGTACTTCTACCCTCCCACCCTATTTCTTGGGACACTCTATGAGGTAGTTGTGTTTAATGGTGTTAATGATGTTAACAGTGTTCACTCTGGGATATGGTTTGAGCCTGAGCTGGTGGGTAGAGTGAGCTTTACTCCCAGCGTTTTGGGGAAACAAGAAGGGATGAAACTAATAATTGAAGTGAAACAATTAGCTGCAGGGGGGTAGATATGTGGCACATGCACCCCTACTCTTCTCTCCTATGCCCATGGCAGACATCACTAGTGGATCACAGCATTCTTTTCATGCAAACTCAGACTTAGTCTCAAAAATCTTCTCAGCTCAGCCCTATAGGCAGCTACCACCACCAATTAGAATTGTTACTTGAGACTTAATTTATTTAACTAGAAGACTCAAAAGGAAACTTTGGTATCTGCAATGGCATCTTATTAACTCAACTTAAGGTTGCACTTGTAAGAGACCAGCAGAAGGAACAGACCTCACCCAAATCCCTTTATGACAAGGCTGACTTTAGTTAGTGAATTTAAATGGATGGAAATCAACATCCAGGACATCCACAACCACAGCTTGTAGCCTAGAACTTCCTTTAGAAGTTCAAGCCTGGTTCTTCCTACTGCCCCCTCCTCAAGACTTAACATCTTTGCTTAAAGCCCCAGAATCACTTAAGATCATAGATTTATATGCCGGCCAATGCCTTGGATGAAGGCATAGTTAAGCCTTCTGAATTGCACCTTGTGAATCATTCAGAGAAGAACTTATTCCCTCCCAGGTCACATCTCCTCACACCCTCCAGCCAGTGAGTGGCCATTAATGAGTCCCTGTTATGTTCCATAAGGACAGATACTTGGCCCCATGTCCTTAGCCCAGAACTGATAAACACAGCCACACACCCGAAGGGTGAGTCACTGCTATGGGCTGGAGGATTCTGGCTCAAGTTAATTGCATTTTTATCATCTTGGATGTGACCCAGAGGCCCTACCCATCTTTCTCTGCTCTGTTGTCTTCAAGTGCCTCTGACACCTCAGTTAACCACAGTTTCAGGGAAGGTTTTCTTCTCGGCTTTTCTTGCACTGCTTCCATGAGGGTAAATATATTTCTTATTCCTTTCCTTGTGGCTAGGGCTGCCTCCGAGGATCCTACATTTAAAAAGCAAAAACAAAAGGACTAAACTAGAGGCATCAAAATATCTTGAACCTTTTGTTACATGGAAGTTTGCCAGAAGTGTTGTCTTCCAAAATTCTTTCCCAGATAAGAAAGCTCAGTTTTATAGCCAGGCCTGAAGGGCTCACATAATATATTGAAAGTCAATGCATTTTGGAGTCAGCTGTGGGTTCAAATCCCAACTCTATACTTATTAGCTGGGTGGTCATAAAGAAATCAGTTCACTTCTCTAGACCTCAGCGTCTTTATTTATGATATGAAATATAGGGATAACGAGATTTATTTCACATGGTTGGAAATTTTGAGAAGCGATATGGGTAAGGAATGGAGGAGTAGAGTCGCTGTTGTTTCTAAGTTGGTTGTTGTGAAAGTATCTGAAATATTCACAGATGGCAGCAAGGAACATGAGCTATGGAGACAAAGAGACTAAGCCCTGTCTTTTGTCAGCTGAGTGACCCTCAGCTGGTCATTTCACCTCCCCGAACCTCAGTTTCTCTCTTGGGATAGGACCAATTCCATCTTTCAGAGACTTGTGTGTGTGTGTGTGTAGACGGAATGAGACAATGCACTGTTTTGTTTTAGGACCTGCTTTGGATCCTGTAATAGCCTAAGAACAGAGACGCAGCCAGAGACTTCAGGAGCCAACCCACCTCCCATTGGCTGGAGGAGCTCACTCTCGTGTCTTCCACTCTCTAGGTTTCAATGACCCTGAACCACACAAGCACACGTTCCCAGTCATAGTAGGTTTTGTGTTGTTATAAAGGAACACCAGAGGCTGGGTAATTCATAAAGAAA
Source organism: Perodicticus potto (assembly GCA_963574655.1). NCBI lineage: Eukaryota > Metazoa > Chordata > Mammalia > Primates > Lorisidae > Perodicticus > Perodicticus potto. The sequence goes on along the minus strand of CAUYRH010020808.1, from coordinate 27,188 downwards.
GAGATTTGTTTGCCTCACAGTTCTGCAGGCCGTACCGGAAGCATGGTGCAAGCTTCTGCTTCTGGTGAGGGCCCGTCTATGAAGGTGAGGGATGAGCAGGCGAATCACATGTTGAGTGAGGAAGCAAGAGAGAGAGGAGAGGAGACGCCAGGCTCTTCTAACAATCGGATCTCACAGCAACTCGTGGTCCTGATCCTTTTATGAAGGATCCAGTCCCATGACCCAAACACCTCCCACAAGGCCCCACCCATAACAATGGGGATCAAAATGGGGATTGAATTTCAACATGAGATTTGGAGGGAACAAATATCCAAACTGTATCACTCCCCACCATGGGAGATAGAGGATGGGTCCTCACTCTGCAGAGTACAATCAATATATACAGCTCTTGTCTGGTCAAAAAAAAAAAGAACTGAGTTAGCTCAGTCCCTGCTCTGCCCTATAAAACTTTTTGGTAAAATGGGTCCTTAGGTAAATTTAGCCTGTTGATTAAACGTGTATTAGGTGTGTATGTGTGCATATGAGAGAGAGAAAAGAAGAGAGCAGGAGAGGGGAGAGGAGAGACTGTTATCCATACTATACTACACACATATGTTACTTCCCCAGAGTTGGGGGCAGGACAGGGAGACAGGGAAGAATCAGCCACTAGGTGAGGCAATAGCACCAGGGAAAATGAGGGCTTCTGTCTGGAAGAGGAATTCTGGGTGGCACATTCCAGCATCCACTGGAAAGGGTGTCAAGAAATAAAAGGGTGAAGAGGTTATGAAAGAACAAGTTATTTGACAATGGAGTCTTTTACCCTCACGCATAACAGTCATGAATTTACATCCCACAGACATGATAGTCAATGGAAGCCACTTCGGGAATTGATAATCTAGTTTAAGGCCTTTGTGTCCCAAGCAAGAACACCTAGACCTGAGAGAGGAATTGCCTGGTCCGAGATTACAGAGCGTGTTAGTAGCAGCTCTGGAATTTGCACATACTTCCACTCCTTCCTTAATATGTATAACTTTGTAGTTTTATTTGGTTATTTGAATAATGTTCATTTCCTACACTAGACTTGAGGCTCCATAAATATATCACTGGTGTTTAGCACAGTGTCTGGATATACTTGGTGCTTGATAGGTATTTGTTTAATGAATGAATCAATGAATGAAGGCTTTAGAATTTCATTTGAGATTTTTTGGAATCAGGCCAAGGACAGAGGAGGGGTGGAAAATGGCTAGATGCACCCCCCAAAAGACCAGGTGTCTGGGCTGAGTTGAAAGGGATCCTGGCTCAGTATGTCAAGTGTAGGCCTCGTTTCTGTCTCACGAGCCTGAGCCTGTGCAGGCTTTGCGACAGACTGCCTGGGTTCAAAACCCAGCTCTTACAAGATTCATGGCAATGAGCAGGCTGCCTAACATGTCTGATCTGCAAAGTGGGGATCATGAAATTTCTTTCTCCCTCTTCCAGAGCTGTAGTGAGAATTAAATGAATAAATAGAGGAGGAACACTTAGACCAATGTCTGACACACTGTAAGTGCTTGATAAATGGTAGCTGTGTGCATTATATCCTTCGTGGTCCCGAGTGACCGTAACTACATTATCACATATGATCGTGAGCTCATGAATTTCTTCCTGTTCCCAATCTGAGGCAGAGCTCAGCATAGATCTGGCATACCCATCCCCCATGCTGAACCTTTGGAGGTTTGTGTTTTAGGGACATCCAATATAAACATGGTGGGAGGAGAAAAAGTCAGGATGTTCGTAAGTGGAGGCCGTACAAATGCAGCTGTTGGTACCAGATTTCCACATTAATTTTAAAAGTCTCTTCCAACTGAGGTTTTGAACAAGCCACTGCTCTGATGGATGGAACCACAGGCTACACAATGATGCAATCGTCCACCACTTTGTATGAACACGACACACAAGCCCTGTCATTTTTTAACTTTTTCTTGAAATACAGGTGGCCATAAAGTTCATGTGCAATTGAAAATAGTGTGCAATTCAAAGTTGTACACAAACTCTATGGCTACCTGTATGATACAGGAATGCACACAAATCATGAAGCATACAGCCCAGTTAATTTTCATAAAACAAACACCCCATACCCGACATCCATATCATTACTAAAGCCTCCCAGGAAAACTTATGTTTCCTGCATAAGTTAGGCCAGAGAAAATCACTGTCCTGATTTCCAGCACTTAGATTCGTTTCTCTCGTTTTGAACTTTAAATAAAAGGATTTGTGCAGTTGACCTTCTGGTTTCTTTCACTCGGTATTATGTGTCCAAGATTTATCCAAATTGTCTCTTTTACCTGGAGTTTGTTCTCTCTCGGTCTCTGTATAGTACTCACCGTGCGAAGACAGCATGACTTACCCCTTCCAGTACCGACGGACATTTGGGTTGTTTCCACTTTGAGACTATTATGAGTAGAGCTGCTATGAACATTCTTATACATTTTCCTTTTTGCTGAATATATGTACACATCTCAGAATTAGAATAGACACATCTTCTATACCTAGAAGTGGAATTATTGGCTTGTAGATTTGCATATGCTCAGCTTTAGTAGATAGTCCCAGTTTCCCTAGCCCAGTGTTTTTTTCAAATATACAAATAATACAACCTAGAAAAAATTTTTAAAAGGCAAACTGATATAAATAAGTAATACCCACAATTACCCACCCAGAAATAACCTATATTTTAGCATATCCACTTTCAACAATTTCCTATTTTTTCTCATATACATGCGTATTCTTTTACAAAGAAAAAATCATTCTGCATCTACTGCTTACTTTTTATTCAGCAAAAAATTATAAACATATTTTACAACCTCAGTACCTGTACAACCACAACTTTTTTAAATTTTTAAGTGGGGAAAATGTTCCAATATCTACAAAGGCAGATAGAAAGCTATAACCAACTCCTATGTAGCCATTACTCAAATTAAGGACTTTCAACTCATAGCCAATCTTGTTTCATTTACACAATATCCTCGCTCATTTTTTGAAGTATTACATAATTTTACCTATAATATTTATACAACTATTTAGAGAAGGTAAGAGCTCTTTAAAACCATGATCAAAATATTATTATTATGTCAAAAAATAATTCTTTAATGTCAAATATTCATATAAACATAATAACCATCTTAATGGTTGCCTAAATATTCCCTTGAAAGAATATAATTTAACTTATCTAACCATTTTTTTTATCATTTTAAATCTGTCCTCCTGTCACATAAACACTTCTCGGAGTTACATTGTTACGTGTCTTAGTTCCCTAGGATAAGTTCCTAAGGTATTCAGCTTTAAGGTTCTCAGCCTGTAACCGAACTCCTCTAAATTTACACACTACCGCAGCTGCCGAAAAGTAACTGGTAACTCATAAATGCTTGAAACAAAATGGAGTTTCCTCATACGAAATGAAAGAAAAGCCAGACATATGGTCTAAAAGATTGAAAATACTTGAGACATGACTTCTTGCCCTCTCCTCTTTAGCAAAGTCATCATTAACAAATCAGCAATTTATGGAAAGCAAAAGAAAGTTTAAGGAAACAGAAAGTGTCCATGAAAGAAAATCCCCCTAAATTTATTGGCAATGTCCAGTTGGGCCACAGATAGAGCCAGACTGCATCAGGAATATCACTTTCCATGCCAGGAGTCTTCATTTAAAAAATCTTTGTCTGGCAGCTCACACCTGTAAATCCTAGCACTCTGGGAGGCTGAAGAAGGCGGATCACTTGAGCTCAGGAATTTGAGGTTGGGCCACTCTACCCAGGGAGACAGAATGAGACTCTGTCTCAAAATAAATAAATAAAGTCTTTGCCCTAGTCGGTAACATCCTGAGCTCAGCATTTTCTTTAATGCCAGCACCACCATTAATTATTGTTCTAACAGTTTTCACGCACACAAGCCAATCTCTATAATTCATTTGCCTTTTTCAATGCAGGTAAAGACTTCTACAATCCCTGAAAAAAAAAAAACCTGTAACCTTTGACTACTTCTTTGTCTGGGTCTTCCGTATAATACCCTATAATATTAACTTCCATTTGGTAATCATGATTTCACTTAAAAGTAAAATATCATAAAATTATATTAAAAATAAAAAAACACACAAGCTCACCAATCTAATCTCAGAATACCTATACAGCACTCAGGATTTGCTAGAGGAGAAATCATCTTGCAGCCCATTTTGAGGAAAGGGACACATTTATCATTTACCCAACCCACAACCCACAAGAGTACCAAGTAATAATAATAATAAAATAGCAAACAGCTTAAACCCTGTGGTTCCAAAATTAATGCTTATAAGTATATTTCAAAAGGTATTCATTTCCTCGGAACTCTATTCCAAAAGTACATGAGCACAAGAATCATCTTTAAAAACCAGCTTTCCAATCACCTCCCCTTCATTCGATCTAACAAGTCACAGCTTTTGGAAACAGCCTGAATCCTGGCTTTACCAGCTACTAGCTGTTTGAATATGGTAAAGCTCCCTAATCTCTCTGAGACTCACTGCCCTCATCCATAAAATGGGGGTAATAATATAACATACCTCACAAGGTTATCATGATTTAAACGAGATAAGATGCATGTAACTGGTACATGGATGGTATAAGTTCTAATATCGTTCTCTCTCTCTTTCTCTCACACACACGGCTGGTCATGCTTGGTCATGCTATATGGATTCTGTCCACTCTAGGTGAGATTTGCTTATCATCTGTACAGGGACCCAGAGTTGCCTTGTTCCGGTCTGGTTGGAAAATCAGATATCAGACAGCACAGAGCTGAGAAGCTTAAGGTGCGATAGTTTGTCATTTGCCTTTAGAGACAAAGAGCTACATACTTTCCAGACACCGTTTCTAAGGTAACTTTAGCTAGTACTTGGAAAGCATTTAGAACGGAGTCACCACAGTAGGTATTGGCTCTTGTCGTTATCAGAGTTCTCTTTATTGCAATTACTTTCACTGGAAATAGACTCAGAGGCTAAGATAAGTGGGAAGAGAAAAGGCTGGATCAGAGTTGAACCAACCTATGTTCTTTCTCCCTTCACTCAGGAAAAAAATGAGCAAGTAAGTAGGTACATCACGAAGACCATTTATTTGTAACATGAACTGTGCTACAAATCCAAGCCTCACTTCTTTTATTTTCCCAGTTATCCATATGAGCCATTACATGAATAATTCACATGATGGCTAGTGTTTCCCTCTAGGAGCTTCATTTTCCCCTTGAATTGTCTAATAAGCCAGTTTATGGGTCAGCTGCCACACCGGGCAGGGAGAAAGTTGGTGCCGACGGCATCCTCTCGCAGCCATTGCTTCAAGTAGCCACAAGGTGGCGCGGTAGAGAACAAGGCCTCCCAGGTCTTACAGGCCGCGCTGGCCACTCTTCACTGATGTCTCGCTGATCCGCTCTGTGCCCCAACCCAGAGCTGTTTGCTCATGTACCTTCACACAGACAATTGGGCAAACTGCACAAAGGAGGTGACCTTAGGGGCCTCTAGATGCCCTATTTCTGCAAAGTGTGAGAGAAACTGCTCTAATGTCTAACCAAAGAGGCTTTCTGGACCCTTTCTTGCCCAGAAACTAGCAGGAGGAGCACAATGGCTTTGTTTTTGTCGTTGTCATTGCTTTTTTCTATTGAGGTGCCCAAATGCATTACATAAAGCATTCCAATGGATGAACGGTGATGTGGAAGAAAATGTTTCTCCAAGTGAAAATATCCTCAACCTTACCATAGAAATCTGCCAGAACTTTATCTTCTTTAAATTTTCCATGAAAATGGGGACAAAGTCAGCAGGAGATATTTTTTCCGACCTTGAGCTAAAAAAAAATGCCAAGCAGCCAAATCAAACAGGTCATGAGGAGCATCAAGAATAATGCTTCAGCAAATCCCTTTAGGTTTTTTCTGAGGCAGACAGAGTTTGGGGATCATGAAATTCTGCGTGTCTTAGTGCCTTCCCTGTCAGTCCCATAGGTCCCATTTAAAGAAAGCTCATGTCCCGACCCTTCAGTGCAACTGGCTGTTTAGCTATAGGAATCATTCAGGGTCAGGTCAGCTCCATACAAGAATTGTAGGTGCAAAGTTAAAGAAACCAATTAGACTGTTGTTTTGCAAGACAGTCTTTAAATAAGAAAAGCTTATGTAGGAGTCGATTAAGTAAAGATACACAGATATAAACAACTAGTTAAAGCAGGAATCTGAATCTCCAACCCTGCCCTGACACAACCAAAATGTACACCTTAGCTGAAAAGCAACCTCTGGATCCCCTGAACATTTCCTGAAGGTTTGCTAACCCTCAAGCACGAGGTCTGGGAACTGTGGGGGCATGAGGTGGGGCAAGAAGGGCAGCAGACAACAGTGTATGCTCAGGGCAGGGCTATTTCCTTACATAATTCCAGGAGACAACATTCCCAAGATATCCTTCAGTATGAATGTCACCACAGTTTGTAGAGTACAGTGTCAATGGTACCACTGGGATTATGCAATTGAGCCGCACTTTATTGGTAGTTATACAAAAACAAAAATAAAAGGTTAAAGACCTGAATAAGGAAGTGTCACAGAAGGTAGAGTGGGGGTAGAGAGAGTGAGAAAATTACTCACCAAATCATGAGTAAGAGTGTCTGTGGTGGTGGCACAGTATCTCACTCCTGTAATCCTAGCACTCTTGGAGGCTAAAGTGTGTGAATTACTTGAGCTCAGGAGTTGGAGACCAGCCCGAGCCAGAGCAAGACCCCATCTCTAAAAATAGCCCAGTGTTATGGCGGGCACCTGTAGTTCAAGCTACTTGGGTGACTGAAGCCAGAGAATCACTGAAGCCCAAGAGTTTGAGGTTGCTGTGAGCTATGACACCATGGCACTCTACCAAGAATAACAAAGTGAGACTGTCTCAAAAAAAAAAAAAAGAAAAGAAAGAAAGAGTGCCTGTGGTGGTTCACTACATACAGTGTCAAAAAATGTGTGTTTGTGTTTGGGCTCGTTTACCTTTGACCTGCATGGCCCTGTAAGTTTTTTGACTTCATACTCTTTGGAAGCTTTTGGCTTAGAAAAGATAAGAGGAAATTAGAAACAGGAGAATAAGGGGGAGAAAAAAATAGGAAAAGATAATAGGATGTGGGGAGTTGGGGAAGATATCCTAGGTGGAGAAATCAACCCATATGTGATCACAGTCAGAGAAGAATCTGGAAGGCTGAGTGCCTTTTACTAAGTTCCTGCTCTGGGTCAGGAAGTGGGCCCTTAGAATTGATGTAAGATTATCTCAATTGTGAGAGGAAGACGGGAGATGACAGCTCAATCCTGGGGATCAGACAGTTAAGGAAACAGCTTCCAGAATGACACAGCTCAGCAGACCTTGCAGGGGAGAGAACTGGCCCATGGTCCCAGGAAGATGTTTTGCATCTTTAGGGATCTTTCTGAATGTACGTTGACAAGGATTTCTTAGTGGCACGTAACCTCCCCATGACCAGGCAGCCATCAGAAGCCCTCTGCTCCAGGTGACAAGCAAGACCCAAGTTGCGAACTCAGAAGGGAAACCTTTAACCACTCCTCCCCACCACTGCTTGGCACCTCAGTCCCCTTCAATTTCCCTGGTTGTACTGAAAGTCATTGCAAATTCATAAGGAGTTCCAGGTCTCCCATGAGTAGTCCCTACCGGCCATCAATTAAGCCAAAGAACACAGGTTTAACCACTGCAGACTGATGGTCTTGCACCTTATTCCATTGTCTGTTGTCTGTTCTGACGTTATAAGCCAGGAGTGCTCTGAAAATTGTCAGTGTGCCCTGGAGAAAGCCTCTCTCCCTGCTAATGCATTTTCTTTATATCCACACCAGCAAGTTCATCAAGAGCAATCCCTCCCATTCCATTTAGTCATTAAGCACAATAGGTAATAATGGGGATTGCAGGGAGGGGTTTACAGTCTTTGAAAAAACATACCAAACTACTTTTTCTCAGAGCTGAAAATTGATTGCTGATGCTGCTTCTGGCGATGCTAGGCTTCAGTTTTCTAATGTGGGTTAACTGCGTGGGTGCTGACAGGTGACAGGAGAGTACAGTGGTTAAGAAAGTGTCTCCTAGAGCCAGGCATGGTGGCTGGCACAGCTACTCATGAGGCCAGGGCAGGAGGATGGCCTAAGTTCGAGGCTGTAAAGAACTGTGTTCATACCAGGCTGGGCAACAGAGCAAGACCCCATCTCTAAAAAAGAAAACAAAAAGAAAGTGACTTCTAGATCTAATATAGTCAACTCATAGCTGGGGAGAGTAGAAGAATGATTGCTAGGTCCTGGGGGAGATGGATTGGAATAGAGAGGTACCAATCAAGAGTACAAAGTTTCAGTTAAATATGATGAATACGTCTGGAGCACCAATATTCAGACATTGACTGTAGTTGAATATAGGTCACAATACTGGACTGTATATGAGAAATTTGCTTAGCAGTTAGAGCCTATGTACCCTCAGCCACCAAACACACACACAAAAAGGTAACAATGAAAGGTGATAGATATGTTAATGAGCTTGGTTGAACTACTTTATCTCAGAACCGAATAGTTCACAATGTATACATATATGAAAATCATCAAGTGGTTTGCCTTAAATATATTCAACTTTAAAAGACGGAGGTAGGGGTGTGGGTGCAGTGGCTCATGCCTGTAATCCTAACACTTTGTGAGACTGAGGTAGAAGGATGGTTAGAGCCCAGGAGTTTGAGACCAGCCTAGCTAACATAGTGAGACCCTATCTCTACAAACCGTTGAGAACTTAGCCAGGCATCATGGCCTGCATCTGTAGCTCCATCACTCAGGAGGCTGTGTTGGGAAGATTGCTTGAGCCCAGGAGTTCACGGAAGCAATGAGCTATGATCATGCCACTGTACTGCAGCCCAGGTGATAGAGTGAGACCTGTCTCAAAGATAAATAAATAAATAAATAAAACAAAATAAAATAAAACAAAAAAGACAATGGCTCCGGGACTCAGACAGACCAGAGTCCATATCCCGGCATTGTCAGCTTCTTGTTGTGTGACTTTAGTTAAGTGGCTTCAATTCAGCGAGCCTCAGCGTCCCCATCTTTGAAGTGATAGCACCTGCCTGTAAGGCTGCTGTAGGGATTAACTGAGACAAGGCGTGTGAGGCGCCAGGGTCCTGCCTGACACACAGAGGGACCTGTAAGTAAGGGCTGTCGTTAGGATGGTTTTCCAAGCCACAGCTCTCCCCACAGCTTTTGCCCCCAAGGATATTTAGTTTCTTCTACACTCCCTCAAACCACAATTTGCTTTTAAATATGAAGGGGTAGATACACCAAAATGGGGGTGGGAACAGGAGAGGAACAGGGAGAGGCCCCATCAGCCTCCTAAACAAGGCAGACTTGGCAATATTCCCTTTCTGATGAGGTTCAGATCTCCTTAATAGCAGTTGCCTAGAAACCAGAGCGGTGGTGGGCTTCTGCTGCCTTCCAGAAATCACCCTAATTGGGATGCATATAGAACTGTTTGCTGACACTTGGCAGGTTTTTATTCTTCTTCTTCCAGAAGACATGTAGTCCTCTTACACAAATGCTGACTCACATTAATTAAAGAGAAGTCCCGAGCCAAGGCACCTTTTAACCAAGCAGCAGTCAGTGGGAGGCGTAGGCCGGCGTGTGGATCGCAGCCTCGGTCAGCATCCTCTAACACAATGGCCATTTTAGGTTGTCACTGTGTTTGCATTTCAGAATGCTTCCAAGGCCTGGGGTGACATTTGGGGTTCATGAGGATCCATGTGCATGTGTGTATATCAATATGAACAGGGAGACCACAAAAGCTTGCAAAGACCATGAGGTTCTTCCCTCAATCAAAGCACAACATGTGTACACCGTGTAACCTGATATTAAGTGCTGGATCTGCGTTCCCTTTGGGGGTTTAAACACCACATAAGGTAAGGCAGAGATTGCACTACAAGCTAAAGAAATAACTTTCCTGAAAGGCATCTAGGGAGCCTGTTTCACTTGATCACTTCTTCCAGAACACAGCTATATTCTAGTTCCCAGTTGGAAAAATATATAGATAGATATTTCAAAGGCATTCATTTATCTCTATCCTGTTTGGCTCATTCGACTTGTGCACATATGGTTCTATACCTGCTCCAACCAAAGAGAATGCAAATGTACCACGTCAGTGTGAGGGGTGCTGTTCCCACATGCCAAAAAAGCAGGCATTCATTTAATTAGGATCTGAAATTCAGGAGTTTCGACCGCTTTGCTTATTCATTCAATAAACATCTCTTGAGTACTCCCTATGTTCTAGTTGCCGTGCCAGTTTCCGGGGACACAGAAAAGCTTTAGAAATTGCCTTGGCCGTGGAGGAGCGCAGTCCAGAGGAGGGAGGCAGGAGTGTGTGGCCAGACAAGCCAATCGGCAATTCACAGAGCACAGACCCGGGTGCCTAACACCTGAGCAAGCTCTACGGTGGTGATTTTCGACCGGTGTGCATGGCAGACTGGTGTGCTTTGAGAGGATCTAAGGTGTGCACAAAAATTTTTAAAGATCATGAATTACATTATTCTCAGAAGAAGTTCAAAGCACAGTAACTATATTCTCTTTTTTTAGTTTTTTTTTTTTTGGATCAATATAATTTAAGTGTGCTGAGGAAGTTTAACTATAAGTTCAGGTGGGCTGTGAGATAAAAGAGGTTGAAAAACACTGCTCTGAAGGATGAGTTAGCTAAATGGTGTAAGCAGCTGTGTCCAGAGACCACACCAAGAGGGAGCGAGACCAGGAGCAGAGAAGTTTAGGTCAGATTTATTGAAGGGAACAGCAACCCGCCTGGGCAGTGCTACGATGGCGTCTGTGCCCAGGGGCAGTTACATTCTCCTTTTGTATGGGGCCCATAGGGAGTGGGCAAATTTCACAGCTTGCCCCTAAGACTTTGGTGGGTTAGGGTTCTTTGGCTGGAATTTCAGGGTGGGGCTAACTAGATCCTTTGTCTCCTTCGTCTTAGGAGGAGGAGAATGGGGGGTGGGGCTCGTGTAGGGCTGTGTTAGGCCCTTCCCAACATTAGCCAGGTGAAGAAAAAGAGCAGAGTATTGTGGCAGCGCAAGCAAAGGCATAGACAGGAGGAAGAGCATGGCTGTGCAGCTGAATATTTGGTACTTCAAGAGCATCGGGGTAAGAGGGAGGCCCTACAGGCTGGACTGCAGCGTTGGAGATGATAGGCAATATAGGAAGCCTATATGGGGTGGCAGTAAAAGGTCTAGGGCAGTGAGGTCAGTTCAGAGAGAGTGGCCATTATCCTGGTGAGAGGTGGTGACACCTCGATTTTAGAGGACTGCAACCTGGATGGGATACTTTGGATACTTAGCCCTGCAGGGGGCAAAGCCCTGTGACAAAGCAAGGTCCAGCCAGCACAGAGGGAGGGGGGTAACTGAAGGACTTCAAACAGCGCCAGGAGGGCCCAGCACAGTGGCTCACGCCTATAAACACTCTGAGAGGCCGAGGTGGGTATATCGCCTGAGCTCAGGAGTTCGAGACCAGCCTGAGCAGAGAGAGACCCGGTTTCTACTAAAAATAGAAAAACTAGCTGGATATCGTGGAGGGTGACTATAGTCCCAGCTACTTGGGAGGTTGAGGCAAGAGGCACTCTTGAGTCCAAGAGATTGAGATTGCTGTGAGCTACAATGCCACCACACTCTACCCAGTGAGACTCTGCTTTAAAAAAAAAAGCAGCCAAGAACTGCATTTCTCACGAGATGAGCATCTTATATAATTTAGGAAAATAACAATGGTACAAGAAGGAAGAACAAAATATCAGAGGATCAAAACCGAGAGGCAAAAAACATTTTGTCCAAACTTTTGAAGTCCAACCCCCCAGCTAAACAGGTCATGCTGGCCAGTTCCTTGAGTGGCAAGTAAGGGGACAGGGGGTTAGAAGAAAGCTTATTGGACTGAGAATCCAGAAACCTACCACCAACACCATTACTGCCTCGGTTCTGCCTTTAACTCACCATGTGGCACCTCTCCTCTCTGGGCCTCAGTTTCTCCAACTGCAAAAACAAGGGCTTGGGGCTCACGTCCAAAATACTCAGTCTAGCCTCCGACTCAGGTCGGAACAATGCTGAGCCATGAACCTCTGGAACGGCCCCAAATTCCAACGACAGAATAAATTCTTTGAAGGCAAAGGCCAAATCTCAATTTTTGTGTCTTTCCTCAGCATAGCATAGCACCTTGTCCACAGTTAGTGCCCAATAAAGACATCAGGAAGGAAGGAATTAAATGAACTTCGTTCAAAATTAGGCAGAGCACATGGAAATGGGACTGGCAAGCAGTGAAGAGGTTTGGATTAGATAAATACGTACTGATGGTAAATTTGTGTGAATCATGAGAAATGTCTCATCTGAGGATGGTCTCTAATTTTAGAGACAGATTAGAATAGAACTGGCCTTCAACTCTCTTCAATGGGAGATCAAATTATCAACATAAATCCTGCTTTTTTTCCTTCACTGAATCAACTAGCCATTTTCTTAAATTGATGATCGAAAGTAATATTAGGTCCTCATTATACGCCAAAGGAATGGGGAGAGTGAGCTGGAAGTGATGAGGGCAATCTAGTGGTCCGCCTTCAAGGAGTTTAATTTCTAGAGATTAATTTAGTCAAAACTCTGAATCTGCTTGGCCTGGAGATACAGCTTTTTTTCCGCATCTTAATTTCACTCATCATCTGCTCACCTATGCGTCTATCCTACACTGATGAGAGGGCTTGGTTTTCTAATCATAGCCCTGACAATTAGCAATAATGTGATTAGGTGGTAAGGAGCAGGCCTTCCTCTTTATACAGCAGTTATGAATATCCAATTTAGAATTGTACATTATGTTCCTGTAGCATTTTTTAAAAAACTTTCCAAACTGCTTTCACATCTATTTCTTCATATGCTTATCTTTCATAGAAAGTCAGATAAGACAATATTATCTGGGAGACCAGCTAAGGGAAACAGACTTAGGCCTGACATCAGCAGAGCACCCTTGCCTTAAGTCACTGAACCTCTTTGTACTTTGGTTTCCTCGCGGTGAAATAAGGCTAATAACACCTCTCATAGTTGTTTTGCAGGATTGTTTTAAGAAGGTAAAGAGAGCAGTCACTGTAAAGCCTTTTTCAGCCACTGGCACATGGTAATTATTCCTGTTTTAGTTGTGCTGGGGAAGCTGTTGCTGGTAATAGTGGTAGCAGTGCTGGTGATGTTAGAGGCAGCTGTGGCAGTAGTCGGCTTTTATTGCTAGTTACTATTTTAAAAAACAAAGTGGTTAATTATTCTGCCTAAGTCACATAGCAAATTTTTGGTGGAATTAGAATTGATGCCTGGTTTTTTAACTGACACTAACCCGTTGTCTATGCCACTTTTGCTTAAACGGACGGGTTTGACTGTAAATCAGCAGTGTCTCCCTCTGAAACATCCTGCTCATTCACAGGCTGAGATATGGATTCATTAGACTCTTCTTTTTATCTTTTTCTTCCTCCCTTTTCCCTTCTCCTTTTCCTCCAGCTTCATTTGCTTTAGAGAAGCTCTGAAATAGGAAATCAAAGAAGAACCCAGAAAAGAAAACCATTTAAAATAATTAGAAGGCTTCTGCATGTAATTTCTTATTCACTAGAGCAGAGGTTAATTCTCTAGCCCTTTAGCTTTAATAAATTTCATTACTTACATGATAACCAAGCGTTTATCCCACTACCACTATGTGTAGTGGATTCACAGACCTCTATGAATTACTCCGTAATGCAATTTTCTAAATCTCCCAAAATTGTTGTCTAATTAGACTGTTCTTGCCATCACACTCAGAAAGTGTGAGAAAGTCCTAGGCTCACCACTTGAATCAAGTGCCTCTTCCCAGAAGCTTGTGGGCCTTACAGCCAAACCACCCTCCTAATTGTGTGCAAAGCAAGAAAATTGTACCAGCAGTCGCTCGTGGAAATAATGGTGGTGATGAAGAACATAATGATAGTTACTATTTATTGAATACCTCCGCTGTTCTAGGGACCGTGCTAAGCCTTTCATATATGATTTGCAACAACATTGTAGGGTGGGTATTAAACCCAGTTTATCCCAGTTGTACAGTGAAGAAAAGCCATCTCAAAGAGGTGAAATGATTTACCAAGGTCACAGACGTTGAGTGACAAGGAAATAATGGCCAGTTAAAACTAGGACAGACCATTTCCAAAACCAGTGCATTTTCCTCATGCCTGAGTTTAAAATCCCAGTTCCACCAATTACTGACCCTACTGGTCAGACTACTTGACTTCTTTGAGCCTTAGTTTCCTCATCAGCAATATGCAGATAATAGCACTTACTTCACATGCTGGTGTATGGTTTCAATGAAGTAGTGCATACATGAGTCATTATGAAAGAAATGCAAAATCTGCCCGGGGAAGAAACCCTCCTAGCAACACTGATAAGCCAAGCAAGTCAAAACTCGCACAGGTGAATCAGAAAGAATGCTGTGAACTGTGTTTCTTGGAACTGAAATGATGGACCACAACACAGTCTGTCTCAAAACTTTCATAGTGATCCACAAATAAAGTGCTTAGCTCTGGACCTCACAGTCCAGCCTTCTCTCACTGCGCACCTCCTCTCACTGCCCCAGACAGTTTCTCTCTAACAGCAGCCACTCCCCTGCTTCCTCAGCCCTCAGTTTTATAGGCTCAGATGATGCTATCAGACTCTCCAAGGCCTAATTCTTTTGGCAGAGTTTCGTGCCTCTTTCCAACTATTCAAGTCAACCTCTCCCAATATCTTTCACTAGTCCAAAGTCAGGGACTAAGCCAAGGAGGATAGTGTGGGGGTAAGGAGAAACTTCCCCTTTCCTCTGAAAGTTTGCTGCAAGATCAACTCACAATTAAGGCAGATTAGTAAGACAGAGGTGTGTTTACCATGCTCACTGCGGAGAATCTCAGAGTGATCACCCAATATCCATGAGGTCCAGGCATCGGGGAGAGGGAGATGAGGAATATAGGTAATTCTGTTTAGGGACAATAAATGGTAGCTAGGAAGGGCAAATGGATGGTGAAAACAGATGGACTTGTAAATTCCAGTAACCTGAGAGACAAGTATTCTGTTTAAAATAACTTGGGCCAAGTCTGGTTGCATTCTTGATCTTCTTTCCTGCAATATGTTGAGACAACAGGGAGGTCAAGGGAGGTCACTCGTTCTTTCACTGGGTCCATCTAGTTGTGCAGGTAGAGGAAAAGCCCCTTCCAAGTGCTTGTTGATCTCTAAGGGCCTTTAATTCAAATAGTCTTTATACAAAGAAGTAATATTTTGGGGTGAAATTTCTTGAGCTCTTTCAGTGGCATTTTAAGTGTATGAATTATGACAGTTTGGTGAAGAAAAAAAAAGAGAGAAAGAAAGAGAAATTATCCCTTGGGACTGAATTCTGCTGCATGGTAACAGAGCCCTGAAAACAACATGGCTTAAACTACATTACCTCCCTCACATAAAAAATGGGTCAGGAGGGAGGTCGAGTGCTGGCATGGTAGCTTTGTGGTCATCCAATACCTAGGTTCCTTCTTTGTTTTAATCTACCATTCTTAGTGTTTGCTTCCATCTGCCAGGATTGCTCATGCTCACAAAAGAGTTGCTAGAGCTGCAGGGGCCAAAGTGCATATACCCACAAGCTGTGTCAACTTCCTTTAAAGAATTTTCCCAGAAGCCTCTCCCAACGACTTCCACCTATACCTCATTGGCCTGTCCTATCCACAAAGACAGCTGGGAAATGTAGTTTTTGATTGCTACTGGTTTTTGTTTTGTTTTGTTGATTTTCAGCTAGGCATACTGATGATGAGAGAGGATACCAGAGAAGGATGAGGTCTAGGAGAACAGGTCTTCTCAAGGAGACCACACGGATACACCTGCAGGGTCCTCTCCATGATGACTCAGCTCTTGGGAATTTGTAAACTTAACTTCCTGGAACTTGGAAATTTCCAAGTTCTGTGAAATCCTGTAATTCTATAGGGGCTGGAATAGCATCTCCCCCTTGATTCAAACTGGCCAATGAGAAGGGTAACTGTGGGGTGGAACTTTTTGACTGTCAATAAAAATGGAAAGACCAAGCCAGTCAGGGAGCACAGCCATTTGGAATTCTTCTATGCCGCAAGCTCCCAGCTGGTGAATAAAGCCCTTCCTGTTATAAACGTGGTGTTTGGGTGTTCATTCTCTCCATCAGGCCTCATCTTCCTGCAACAATGATAGTGTGGTTTGTGGCTAAGGAAGTGGGAGAAGTAGATATTTGGTAGGCAACTGGCACTTTCAAACTAGGAGCAAGGGAGAGAAGCAGGGAAGAAAGAAACCATGTGCAATTTCAAGGGGTACCAAGGAATGGCTGGGTGAGTGCTAAGAGCCAAAGCCCAGATCTTAGAGGATATTATGGCTATGAGAAGGAGTAAAAGTCTGGACTTCAGCCTGAGAACAGTAGGAAGCCACTAGAGGTTCTCAAATGATAAGACTTTTTGGAAAGAGCCTTGTGGCAGGCATAATAGGTTGCAAAGGAGAAAAACCAGGTAGGAAACTACTTAGAGTGAAAGAGACAACAAATGGTGATTTCTGGGTAGGGTGGTGCCAACAGGATGAGAGTTGACAGATATTCATGGTCAATTAATTGGATATGAAGGTGTTACTGCCCAGCCAGGTTCATTACCCATTGCTCAAGAGAAAGCCAACATCCAGAGACAGCAGGGTTCACAGCAGAGAGTTTATTCTGAGAGAGGATACCCAGAGAAGGTAAGGTCTAAGAGAACAGAGGTCTTCTCAAGGAGATCCCAAAGATACACCTGTGAGGTCTTCCCCGTGATAACTCAACTCTTAGGAATTTGGAGAAATTTAACTTCCTAGGACCTGGAAACTTACTTGCTTCCACTTCTGTAAAAGCCCACGGTTCTGTAAAACCTGGAACCTGCTTCTCCAGCTTGATTCAAACTGACCAATGAGAAAGGTACCTGTGGGCCATAACTTTTTAGGGATAAAAAGGAGAAGACTGAGCCTGTCAGGGAGCGTGGCCATTTTGAATTCTTCTGAGCCCTTGCTCCACTGGCTGAAATAAAGCTCTTCTTCTTTTAAACAAGGTGTTTGGATATTCTTTCTCTCCGTTGGGCCTTGTCTTCCTGCAACAATTCCACATAGCACTAAGGGGATAGATAGGAGGAATTTCTCAAATCCTTCTCTCCTAAAATTTTGAAGACAGGGTTTTTAAAGACAGTTTGGGGTGCAGAGGATTAGGCAATCAGAGTCTGATAATCGGCTGGGTTTGGGGCAGAACCATCAGTCCCTTGGGCAGCTACTAACCTGGGTGTGTCAGCAAATCCACTGGAATGAAGGACCTGGAAGAAATCTCAGAAACAACACATAGAATTCAAAAAGATGATGTGATGTATGGTAAAAATTCAGAATCTTTATGACCACCAAAGTAGATAATTCAAGAGGAGCGAACAGGGACAGTGACTAATTAATATCCTTATTTTTGGCTGGGCCTTTGCTTTAAATCTAGCCAGGCCTTGCACCACATTATTAATTTGTAAGGGCTTTTTCAGAGATGTCAAGTGACACAAGAAATCTCTCCATTCTATAGTTGAAATGAATCGGGTTTTGCCACCCTGGAGTGATTTCTGAAAAGCACACTTATTCTTGGCCAAAGAAATGCTCTAGAGTGTACCTTCTTCCAACTCAAACAGCAGTCTGCCAGGTGCTTGGATGCTGTTTGCCCAGACCTAAGAAATGCCACATAAATTTTGCAAAAGAGCAAGAGAGAAAAAAACTGAAGCAACTAAAAGGGCTTCTCCACTAAGAGTCAAGCTGTCATTATAACAGCCCCAGTAGCACCTTTCTTCCATCCGATTGATTTATGATCAAAAGGAACCCACTAACTCATCCTGTACTCTGGGCTGAGTCATTCCAAAAGGCGAGACAGCCATGTGAAACTTTTTGATCTGAGAGGTGACATCCTGACTCAGCAAATTTCTCATTGTTGGGCATTACAATTAGCAAATGACCCAGGGATATTAAAGAGATGCTCTGACGTGATTTAATAAGAATGTGGTTGCAATAAGCACTCAGAATATGTTTGGGATCAATTTGCCCTGTACACAATATGTTACCAGGGCAATCTTTTGTGTATGTAGTTGACCTTTATCTCTTGAAATCTTGTCCTATAAAGAAGAGTGAAATCCTCCATTGCAAATCATTAGCACTCAGGAAATGTCTTTAATTTGCATGCTGACAAAGATATTAACTTGGGGAGGAGGAGGGAGAATAATACAACACATCCTTTTGTCTGAAAGGCAGTTCAAAATCTGTGTTGTGACTACAGTTGACTGAAGTTCAATTACTGTAATAAATGTATTCCAAATTTCATCTCAATTGCATTTGCATTTTAATGAATGATTCTCACCTTCTTGTCAATTTGGCAGCCAGGCTAGATTTATTAAGTTATTGTATAAACAGGGCATTCTAATGCAGGGATTTAAATGCAAAAATATTTGCTTGGTGCGTCTGATCTGGGGCTGCATTATTAATTTGCTTGTATCAGTTGGCTGAAAATTCAAGACTTTAAGGGTGGCGTTTCAGATCCCTTCATTCTCCTGTGTTGCCCTCCCCTCCTCTGAGATCATATGTCTGGGTGGGCTGACCCAGCAAGGTCTGAGCCAGCCAGATGAAGTGGGCTCTCCAAGTCTCCCACCTCAACAAAGTGGGAACAAACTGATTTATTTGCTATTATTTGAAAACAGTAAAATTTGTTAAGTGAAAATTTCCCATGTAGGCAATTCCCTTCTGCAAGAGCAAGACATCCCCAAAAGCGGATTGTCAGGAGTGTTTGCTCCTCTTAATGGCATTCTGCCTTTCCCATCCAAGCACTCCTCACTTTATAGCCCCACATTTCTTATAGGTAGAGATGGGAAATATGAGTTACGACCAGCTGGATGTAGAGCCATAATACCATTAAAAGTTGAGTTGTTTTGTTAAGTACATCTGGGGTGTTCATTTTTAACAAAATGGTTTGCTGTAGTTAATCCCATGCCCCCCATAATAGAAAGGTTGAATGTGAGCTTCCTTTGTTGCCTTCCGCTCCCCTATACTCTGCTGCTTCCAGCAAGGCCCCCTGAGGAGAGGGTGGAAAGGTCTACTGTAGATGATGTTTAGTCCTAGATTCCTTCAGGGTCCATGGGATGGAGGCTGACTGGGGTCATGGGAGACTTCTTCAGGCAAGGTGGCCTCACAGGATAAGAACATCCAATACGGATATTCTTGAAGAACTTCTGAAATGAATTGATTGCTAACATGTGTCAAGGTTTTATGTCAAACTTGCAGCAACTTTGAAATAAAACTTATCATCTTTCAAACCAACTGAAAGATAATAAAGCCAACTGGAAGATTTCTTTCTGGAGTTTTTTTTTTTTTCCCCAATGCAGGGCAGGGTGGTGAAATATAGCTAAGACCAGTGCCTCTCAAATTTCACAGTGTACAGGAATCAACTGAGGATCCAGTTAAAATGCGGATTCAGATTCTGGAGGTCTGGGGTGAGGACCAAGGTCCCAGGTGATGCTGAGCAGCCTCACTGAAGGCAGGAACCGCTAGTTCACAGTTAATAGCCTCGTTACAGGTCTGCGGGGCCAGCTGTGTGAGTAAATCTAACACCCCAAAAATGACTCTTAATCTCACAGAGAATATGAGAAAGCTGCTCAGATATTTTATCAGATTCGCTAGATACTTCCCAGAAGGAACTGCAGAGCACATCATGCTCCAAGTCCTATGCCAGGCCTCCTTTTCTCAGGTCTGAGGCAATTGCTTTCTTGTTCGTTTGTTTTATATTTCGGAATATTTCAGGAGTATACGCATTTTGGTTATATAATTTGCTTTTTTACAGTTTGAGTCAAAGTTAGAAGTGTGCCTAGCATCCAGATAGTGTGCATTGTACCCGTTAGGTGTGAATTTATCCATCCCGTCCTCCCCCACGCTGGCTTGATTTCTGTGGAGTTTTACTTCCAAATGTGCACTTACCTGTGTGTGTTGAGAGATGAGTTCCAATTTAGTATTGAGCACATGTGGTGTCTGCTTTTCTATTCATGTGATACTTCATGTAAAAGGGTGGTCGCCAGTTCCATCCAGGTTGTTACAAAAGATACTAGATCACCATTGTGTGTGTGTTTGCACGTATGTGTGAGTTTCTTTCTTCATTCCATATTTTATGATGTCCAGAAAGTGCCTTTGTTTTGCACATTTTAACATCTCTAAACATGGAATGCAATGTACAGTCAATCATGTCTTGATTTCGCTAACGTGTGTTTTTCCTTGTTTGTGGTTCATAAAATAATGGTGCATTTTACAATGAATGATGTATTAGTCGGCTATTTTCATCATGATGCTGTGTGCGCAGCTGCCCTAAAACTCTGTGACTTTCAATACACGTTTCTCTCTTGTTCATGTGTCCACAGGTTGGCTTAGCGAGGCTGAGATTTCTGGGTTCAGAAATGTCTGTTCTAACCCTTTCTCACTCTTCTGGGTCCGGTGGGATAGCAGGCTTTGTTCTTCTCATGGACACAACTGAGAAAGCTTATTTCACATGTCTGTTCAATTCCATCCACCAAAGAATTCACATGGCCAAGTTCAAATTCAAAGTTCTGGGAAATACATTCCCCCCCCTGGCTAAGGAAGGAAGGGAGTATTTTATAGATTGTGATCATTAGGTCACTGCCACAGATTATGACTTGGATTGGGTTAAAGATGGTCTAAAAAGGAAAAATATAGGCCACTAGTTTCTACTCTTCAGGCTTAAAGATGAAGTCTACACAACAAACATCCCAGAGATACATAAACCCAGAGTTTAAAACTTCCAACTGAATGGATTTGTACTTGAGTACGCAGGTAGAGAGAGAGATTCTGGGATCAATCAGTGCTACCGGCGTCCAACTCCGGGTTGGCCACTTTCCAGCTGTTTATGGCCCTCATCGTTTATTCCACCTTGTCTCCGTTTCCTATCTGTAAATCACTCCATCCTCTCGGGACTGTTAAGTCAGCTGACAATAATAGCAATAGCTCCCCACCAGTGAGCCCTGCGTGCTAGGCACCCCAGTAAGCTCATTATGTTCACAGTCTCATTTAATCCTCCCAATAGCCCTCGGAGGGAGGAATTAATATTTTCCCCATTGGAAGATGAAGAGGTTGTGATTCAGAGAGGTTTAAAACCTGCCTAAGAGGATGACAAAGTAAAGGTGCCATTTGAGGCCGTCTCCTCCAACACCTTCGCGTTGCACGTCCTGCCCCTCCCGCCCCAGGTGTCTGGGAGTGGACCCGGGGCCTCTCTCGGTGGCCCCCGCCGGCCCGTCGTCCAGTCGGTCTCGGCCGAGCCCTGCTGAGAGCCCCGCCCTGGCCGCAGTGAGCAGCCTCTCGCGCCTGCTCTCACACGGACTCCTGTGCAGAGAACTTATGTCCCTTAGTGATAAAGACACACCCTCTCCCATGCATCGATTGAAAAGAAGTTGGATGGGGTAGAGAAAAGTCTCCACTTTATAATCTGCTGCTTCCTGCGCTTGCCTGACGCAGTTGATTATTTCGCCCCCCTTCCTTCCTCCTGCGATGTCAGCCGGGGGAGTTTTACATCGCACAAAGCAGCGAGCGGGAGGCCCTGGGTGAGTGGATTTAAAGGCGAAAACTGCTCTTCCCTTCAAATAGCTCCCTTCGCACAAATAGCCTGGTAATCAGCAATAATGATGGAGAAAATGTAGGCAACATACAGGGAATTAAATTGGGGATTTGCGAAAATATTAAGCATTTTTAAATGGGCCTCGGCAGTGTCAGGGGAGCCCTTCTCAGCTCATTGGAGGAACGTCCTGAAGCCTGAAGTTCCCAGAATAGACTGGTGTGTCTGACACTGGGCTCAGACCCTCCCCGCAAGCCCCTTCATCTGTCACCCAGGCCTTTCCAGGAAATCTAAGTGCTGGAAGTGAAGCCGAAATTCCACCACAGAATTTGCTTGCCAGATTGGTCACATCCTCCAATGCTGACTATTCTACCCCTTCCTCTGGAGTTAACTGGTAAGAGAAGCATTTATTACTCTGTTTGTACATAGCTGTTTGTTGCAGGCTTGGGTTTTTCACAGACTCTCTCCCCATCCTTCCTCCTGTGATGTTAGCCAGGGGAGTTTTACATTAATCTCAACCTACTTACAGAAATCTCTACCTACTTCCAGCGCAGAAATAGCTCTTAGCCGGGTGTTGTGGTAGGTGACTGCAGTTTCAGCTACTTGGGAACAGAGGCTTGATCAAGCCCAAGAGTTTGAGGTTGCTGTGAGCTATGATGCCTCAGCCCTCTACCCAGGGCACAGAGTGAGACTCTGTCGCAAAGAGAAAAGAAAAGAAAAAGAAAAAGAAATAGCTCAGCATCTCCCAAATAGCTTTTTAAAAATCTTATGGCCATTTGGAACCACACAGGACTGTGTTTCCCTCTTCGCATTGGCCCACTAGGATGCTCAGGCCAAATCTGTGCACAAGATCACGTAGCACGGGTTTCGATGTTTGTCTTGCCTGGTTTTGTTTTGCTGTTACTACTATCTTTCCTGTCTCCTGCCTTTCTCGCTTTTTAGATTTTTTTGTCTCTAACCCTTTTGGGAATAAGACTACAAGTGGAAAAACTATCACTTACCAACTTCTTAATGACTACAAAAATGTCAATAGCTATGATGCCACGGTGAAGACGGAGAGTTCCTTGAGGACGTCTTCGCCTTTGTAGTGCCAATGCCGTGAGCAGGAGTTGACCACTTTCCAGCTGTTTATGGCCCTCATCATTTATTCAACCTTCTCTCTGTTTCCAACACAGAATCTGGCATTCACCATCACAGTCAAAGAGAATAAAAAAGCAGTTAGGCTATTCCATAAGTGTTTGGTCATGCTGTATCAATCTGCTAGGGCTGATGTAACAAGGTACCATAAGCCAGTGACTTAAACTACAGAATTTAGTGTCTCATAGTTATAGAGGTCGGAAGTCCAAGATCAAGGTGTTAGGGGGGTTGGGTTCTTCCGAAGTCTGTGAGGGATAAACTTCCCCTTCCCCTCCCCTAGCACGTTGGTCCCCGATCTCTGCCTTCATCTCGTCACAGCATTCTCCCCTGAAATTTGGCATGTCTGTGTCTGAATTTCCCCTTTTCTAAGGGATGCAAGTCATACTGGACTGGGGCTCTACACGACTCCATTATGATCTCATCTTGACTAATCACATCTGCAACCACCCTATTTCCAAACAAGATCACATTCTGAAATGTTGGCGTTTGGGACCTTCTCATCCAAATTGGGGAGGGGAGGCCACATTTAATCCATAACATACACATTGCAGAGGAAGATGGAGGCTCTCATCCAGTTATACGTTGCAATCAGAGTACAAAGCCCACCAAGCTGGCTGGGCCTGCTCTGGGTCCCTGGGGCCCGCCCCTCCCTTTGCCACATGCAGTCATCACATGCCAGGTGTCTTCTCAGTGGCTGTCCCGCTCTCTGCACCTGCAGACGGAGACCTGTGTCAGGACCTAGCAGGTCTCTCTGACAGCCTTCCATTCCCTGAGAGAATCTGCACAGCCGCAAGGAAGGTTTCTTGGCTGAAAGCGAGCCCCTGACACCTGTCAGTCCGTCAGCAGGTGATCCGGTGTCCTGTGAAAACTTCAAGGGCAATGAAAAGGGATTCCCAGGGCACACGGGTAGGACTTAGCGATGGAAAAGCCACATTTAGACCAGCCCCCCTGAGAAACATCCTGACATTCTACCAGGCCACACAGCAAGGCTCTGCGGTGAACCCACCACCACCTGGCTTCAGACCCCAGGTGGGTCTGCTCCTTTCCAACTTGGTTGGACCGCACCTTTCCTGGCCTCAGTTTCCTCCTCTGCAAATGGAAGTGATAACAACAGCACCCTTAACGGAGAGCCATTGTGAGGATAGTTAACACATACATGTGCCCAGCTGTGGGGAGATTGGAAGGGGAAGGCACAGAAATACTGGTAAGCAGCGCTGAGATCTACTACAGATGTGAAATCCCAACATCTCCTTGTTCACAGTGAAGGCCTCTTACTTGAATCATTTGCTGCCTTTCAAGGGCACACTGGAAGCACTTCAGAAGCCTCATTCAAGTCCAATGGCAGAGAGGGACCTCTACGGCTCTGTTACTGGGGCCTGCACATGAAGATGTTATCCTGAGTTATTAGAGATGAGCTTCTTCATTAAAATGGCAAGATCAATTGCCTCTCTTGGAGTGGACCCTAGAGTAAAGGTGTTGGAAAGCAAGGGCCCAGACCAGCAGTATTACCTGGTGCTCCCTTATCTTTCTGAATCCAGGACCCCACCCTCCCTTCCTTCTCCCTGCCTTCTTCCTTCCCTGCCTTCCTCCCTCCCTTCCCTCTCTTCTTCCTTTCCTTTCTTCTCCTCCCTCCCTCTTTATCCCGCTCCCTCTTCCCCTCCCTTCCTTCCATCTCTCCTTCCCTCTTTCCTTCCTTCTTCCCTCCCTTCCTTTTTCAAAGAGGAATATTTCCATCAAACAAAAGTGTTAAGGTGAACAAAGCACACAAAACCAGTATCTTGGTAGCACATGTGTATTGTGCAGTATCACGTAACATTTTATTCCCTGAATCCAAACTTCTCTTAGTTTAAAATCGTACTTGCTCAGAGCTTTGCACCTGCTGTTCCCTCTATGTTGCCACACTCTTCCCCCAAGTGTCTGCTTGGATTGCTCCCTTAACTTCCTCCACGTCTTTCCTCAAAAGTCTCGGCCTCAGTGAGGCCTTCACGGCTCATGTTCTTAAAGTTGCCCTCACACCCCTCAGCCCTGGCCGTCACTCTCCCCACTCACCTGTGTCGCGTTCCTCCACAGCGGTGAGCATATTGTACGTAGCTTACCTCCTTGGGTGGTGCCCGTGGCTCAAAGGAGTAGGGCACCGGCCCCATATGCTGGAGGTGGTGGGTTCAAACCCAGCCCCAGCCAAGAAAAAAAAAAAACTGCATAGTTTACCTCCTTGTTTTCATTCTGTCTCCACCCCTGGAATAGGAGCTTCATTAGCTCCAGAACTTTGTGGCTGGTTTTTTTACTGCTGTATCCTCAACACCAAGAATAGCACCTGTTACATAGCAGGTATTCAATAAACACTTGTTGACTGGTTTTGTTGAACAGTTGGTAATGCTGCAACTATTAAGGCAAACACAGAAATTGGAAATTAAATGTTAATGTAATAAGGAATATGACTCCATGTTTTTATTTTCTTGAGACAAGGTTTCACCCAAGCTAGAGAGCAGAAGCATCATAATACTAATGCTCACTGCAACCTCCAGCTCCTGGGCTCAAACTATCCTCCTACCTCAGCCTTCCAAGTAGCTGGGACTACAAAGCCTGCACCACCATCGCTGCCTAGTTTTTTTGTTTGTTTGTTTATTTGTTTGTTTGTTTCATTTTTTGGAGAGACAGAGTCTCATTATGTTGCCCAGACTGGTCTCAAACTCCTGGCCTCTAGCAATCCTCCCATCTCAGCCTCTAGAGTGCTACAATTACTATGTTGTTAGGTTAGGCATGATCCATCACACCCTGACTCCATTTTTGAGGTTTGGCTGCCGGCAGATTTTGAGCCCTACCACTCACCCCTCCCCTTCCGACCTACATCTTGGCAAGTTGATAAGAAAGCCCAGGTGAGCCATCCTTCGACACTGGTGAAGTTCAAACCACACTCAAACAAGGAACCACCACCCCATCACCTAAATGCCACAAAGCCACAGTGCACTGTCCCCTCCTTGTTCTCCGGGGCTATTTTGAGACCTATTGGGGAGCCTTCCCTGCTCTCCATGAAAAGCCTCAGCGTGCGAGTGAGAAGCCGTCTCACACCTCCTTGGTGCATGCATACTGCCAGTGTTGGCCTCTGGACCAAATTTTGGGTCAAGAGACTATTAAGGACTAAATGTGTGTGTCTCCTCCCCACCCCCATGAAATTCATATGTTGAAATCCTAACTACCCAAGTGATGACATTAGGAGGGTGGGGACTTTGGGAAAAGGGGGGTGATTCATTTCCACCCTTATGAGTGGGATCAGTGCCCTTTTAAAAGGGACCCTAGAGAACTCTCTCACTTTCCTCCATGTGATGGCAGTCTGCAACCTGGGAGGAGGCCCTCACCGTCACCTGGCCATGTTGGCAACTCTAATCTCAGACTCCTGGCTCCCAGAAATGTGAGAAGTTCTGTTGTTTAAGCACCCAATCTATGGTAGTTGTGTAATAGCAGCCCACACAGGCTCAGACAGGGTCCAAGCCGTCTCTGTGAAGCAGCACAACAATTAGAAACAGTTGCTGTCACACCAGCCTCACCTCCCAAGTTCTCTCCGCATGTGCTTTGTTGGTGCTACATACTGAAAAAATCCTCCTTTGTCAAATTAAGGTGTTGCAAATGGTAACCATTTTCTTTTTATCAAGTTCCTTTGCGACCTCAGGATGCTCAAGGATTCAGAAGCATGAAAACAAAATAGAAGCATATTTTATTTCGAATATCATATTAACTGCTCACATTCTTAAACTTAAAAATAAAAGGCAGGCCAAAGCACCTAGAACTGAGGATTAGGGGCCAAAAGGTATCTGTGATATAATTTTACTATGTTATAAAAGGTTACCCAAAAAGCTTCTGCACAGCCAGGAACACAGTCAGTATAGCAAGCAGACAGCCCTCAGAATAGGAGAGAATATTTGCAGGTTATGCCTCCGACAAAGGTTTAGTAACCAGAATAGACAGAGAACTCCAATGTATTAGCAAGAAAAGAACAAGCAATCCCATCTCAGGATGGGCAAAAGATCTGAAGAGAAACTTCTCTAAAGAAGACAGGCGCATGGCCTACAGACACATGAAAAAATGCTCACCATCCTTAATCATCAGAGAAATGCAAATCAAAACTACCTTGAGATATAATCTAACTCCAGTAAGATTAGCCCACATGACAAAATCCCAAAACCAGAGATGTTGGCATGGATGTGGAGAAAAGGGAACACTTCAACATTGCTGGTGGGAATGCAAATTAATACATCCCTTTTGGAAAGACATTTGGAGAACACTCGGAGATCTAAAAATAGACTTGCCATTTGACCCTATAATTCCTTTACTTGGTATATACCCAGAAGACCAAAAATCACATTACAACAAAGATATCTGTACCAGATTGTTTATTGCAGCCCAATTCATAATTGCTAAGTCATGGA
>CAUYRH010020807.1:0-16424 GCA_963574655.1 Perodicticus potto | reverse complement strand
GGTGAGGCCTGACAACATGGGTACTTGATACGGGCTGGGGCAATTGACTCAGTTCCAGCCCTGTCCCTGATTGATGTTACTGCTGGAACAGAACAAGTTCGCAGAATTTATTTCTGTCAAGGCTATTTTCCCTGATCAGACTGGGGCTGCAAATGGGTCTGGCTCAGTCTGTGAGTTCCAGCCTTTTGTCTCAGCTTTCATCACCTGAGCCCTTGCCCATTTTAAAATTGTGTTGTTTTCTTGCTATCAAGTTGATTATCTTCTATATTGCAAATATTTCGGTCAGTCCTTGGGTTGTCTCTTCAAACTGTTTTTTCCAATTGACATTTTTAAGAATAATTTGTTATTCTTAACATATAGTAATGTTTCAGTCCAAATAAAAATTTGCTTTAAATAAATATTTTCAGTAGGCTTTCATTGCAAGTCATTAAAGAAATGGGCCAGGGTTGTTTAAGAAAACAGCCACCAATACCTTTACTCCTCTCAAAAATCATATGCAATTTTGTGTGTAATCAGGGCAACAGAAGGCAATAGAGAATGACTTTGATTAATTGGGTATTTTGTCTTCTTTCCTGTTCCTGGCTCATTCTTCCCTGCATTTCTGGAGGTATTACAGCCCCAGATGTCTAAAAGTGAGTTTTTAGGAAATTTTTATTGATAGCCTTTAGGCATGGAAAATTGAATGCCTGGCAAGTGTATAAATAATCATTAAAACATTAGTTGGAATAAGTTATTTTATAATTCAACCAAAGTCCACTATAATACAACTCACTTCAACTATCTGTGAGTACTTCCTGGTGATCCCATTTTCTTTGTTTATAGCCAGTGGAGGGGTGTAAGCCCATTCAGCCACTTGAGAACAGGTGTAGCTTTCTTTTCCAATGTGCAATGCTTGGGAATACCCCCATGTACATTTTTTTTTCCCACTGCAGTCTCTGACATGATAATGTTTCAGTTTCTCCATACCCAGTTTCTGCTTTTTAGTTTTCCCCTGTGTGAGATCGAGCCTTGTCTGTCAATGGTGAGTGTAGAAACAACATGTGGCAAAAATGATACAGAAATCTTCCTATGTCCTTCCCCCAAGACTGTTCTAATTATCTTCTTATGGACACAAAACCCAATGGCTATTTCATTACTCCACCCTCTCTACTCCCTCTCACATATGCACCCATTCTTTTCCTTAAATGAGATCCAACTGACTTATGGAATCTAGTTTGTTTTGTTACTTTTTCCTGAAATATGAAGATAACTCTGCCTTATGGGCTTTGTAACCCTCAAATTTCCACTCTTACTTCCTAATCATGCCTGTTCTTGTCTTTCTTATAGGGTGTATATTTAGTTATATTGGGGGGGACTGGGATATAAGATAAAAAGGTGGGGGTTTGGAATTATTTGCAGAGAAAGGAATTTCATTTTTTTTGTAATTATTTGAGTAGCAAGTATTTTTAAGAATGCCAAGGAAGGCTCAGCGCCTTGTCTCAGCGGGCTAAGGTGCCAGCCACGTACACCTGAGCTGGCGGGTTCGAATCCAGCCTGGGCTGCCAAACAACAATGACGGCTGCAATCAAAAAATGGCCGGGCATTGTGGCGGGCATCTGCAGTCCCAGCTACTTGGGAGGTGGAGGCAAGAGACTCACTTGAGCCCAGGAATTGGGGTTGCTGTGAGCTGTGATGCCACAGCACTCTATCCAGAGTGACAGCTTGAGGCTCTGTCTCAAAAAAAGAAAAGAATGCCAAGGAAATCTCAAAATGATTTTGAGTTTGCATCTAAGATAGTAGATAGGCAAACAGATTACAGCCCATTTTACAGTGAAAACAGACAAAGGTGGCAATATAAACCAAGGCAGTAAAGACCTCAGAGTAAACAGATGGCTGAGGCCCTCCAAGGAAAAAGAAACTGTGGGCTAAGCCAGACTGCAAGGAGACAGAGTGACAAGATGCTCTTTGTCCAATAGACCCTTATACAAGAGTGCATAGGATCTATCCTCCCAATAAGCTGACCCTCTTCTGCCCTCTTACAACTCCATTCCTTTCCTAAAGAATCTTTGACCATAATAGCAGGGATTCCTACCAGAGATTCAGAACTGGAAGTGTTCCATTTCACCATGAAAGAAAGACTTCCAGTTCTTAGAACCTGTCAGCCTAATTTGGAACTTTATCATCATCCCTCTATTCTTCCCACACCTCCCAGAGCATTGTTGTGTATATGGATCGCAAGCCACAACACTTTTCAACATACCATGAATAACATACTTCAGGTGACTAATTAATCAAAAAGATTATAAGTGAGCCAAGGACATAATTATAATGTATGGCATTATTTCAATTGTTAAAACCATAGCTCATTATTTTTTTTTACATATACATCTGTTAATTAGGTTTCCACTTTTTGCCTTCACAGAATTTAAAAGGTTTAGAATTTAATAACAATAACAACGTTTAAGATAAAGACTAGAAACAATAACCATGTAAAGAATGAACAAAGATAAATGCATTCAGAAAAGAAAACAGACGGTTACTGCATCAAAATATTAAGCAATATTAATAATAATAATGCCAAGAAAGTAACGTTCACATTGTCAAATAAGAGTATGTCTATTATAGAATGCTTTGACGCTGAGGCTCAGTATGAAGTCATCAGTTAACGTCTTATTTTTTTTCCCAAAGTCTCAAAAAATAGACAACTAATATTATATAAATAAAAGTAAAAGAGAGTTTCAAAAAATGGATCATGCCAAATCTTATAGACAATAGAAAAAGAAGAAATATTTCAAAATCATTCTACTTGATCTGGATACACCTGATATTGAAATTGGAGAAAATATAGTTATAAAGGGAAATTACAAACATATTTCACTTATAAATGAGGATACAATATCCTAAACAACATATTGACAAGTTGAATTAAAAATTAATGTTTAAGTAATGTACTTTGGTCAAAACTGAATCCAATTTCTGTGAGAATTAGGCACTATTTTCTTTCCTTTTTTTTTGTTTTCTTTCCCTCACCCCCTCCCTCCTTCTCTCTCTGCTCTCTCCTTCCCCGTTCTTTTATTGATTGATTGATTGATTTACTTTTTTGAGCCAGAGTCTCACTATGTGGCCCTTGGTGGAGTCCCATGGCGTCACAGCTCACAGCAACCTCAAACTCTTGGGCATAAGTGATTCCCTTGCCTTAGCCTTCCAAGTAACTGGGACTACAGGCGCCCGCCACAACGCCTGGCTATTTTTTTTGTTGTTATTGTCATTGTTGCTTAGCAGGCCCCAGTTGGGATCAAACCCACCAGCCCTGGTGCATGTGCCTGGCACCCTAACCACTGAACTATGGGTGCCAAACCATCATTTCTTCTTTTCAATTTCAAAAAATTCATAAGGTACAAGTATCTTTTGTTACATGGATGAGTTGTATCATGCTGAAGTCAGGACTTTTTGTATACCTGTCACCCGAATAGTGTACACTGTAACAAACAGGTAGATTTTTATCCCTTATACCCTTCCATCTTCCCCTTTCAAAAAAAAAAAAAAAAAAGAAGAAGAAGAATCACATAGAATCTATAAGAATGTCTAAGAAGAGTCCAACTTTGGTATTATATAATGAAATCCCTTATATTGCGGTTGAATTCTCTGACACCAAGAGGAATGAAGCAGCTTTTCTAAACTCAGTACTGAGTAATGAAATAAATAGTTCAATGCTTGACATTCTAAGGAAATAGGCAACATTTGTCAGATAATACAGGCTGGTAGAGAGATGGAATTTATCAGCATTTTCTTTTCTTTAGAAATCTCATTGATTTCAAAGACTTAATACAAAGTTTCCAAATATACAATTATGAGAATCTCTGAACACTGTAATCTGATTTTGATACAAATTTGTGTGAATAAAATATTTTTAAGTAATTTAAAAGAAACAATTATGGCTTAATATTAGGAAATATACTACACCTTGCTACAAGGTTAAATAAGGCAATGATAAACATTTCACATGGTTGCAGAAAGCCATTTGAAGCATACCTTTCATTTCTGTTATGAGTACAAAACAAACTGGAATAAAGTAGAAATGTTTAACATAGAAAGAACATCGTTTGTGCCTAGAACCAATTATATATTTATACTTATTCCTGTCAAAGAGATGGGTTAGACCTACTATTACTATTAGTACTATTCCATAAAGTTTAACCAATGTTATAAAACATGAAAGAAAAATGTCAAAGATTGCTACTCAAAAGGAAAAAAAGTTTTATGATTATTTTCAAATAATTTTATCTCAAGATAACAAGAGTACCCATTTAGAAAGATGATCAAATATAAAAGACCATATTAAAACAGTAAGAGCTTTCCTGCATAGTAGTAAGAAGTCATTGACTAATATATGAGAAATGAACTCTGTTTCCTTTGCAAAAGCAAATTTAAAATATCTGGAAATAAATTCAACCAAAAGCTGTAAAAGACCTATGTGAAGACAAATTTATTGAGAGATGTAA
The DNA here is from genome assembly GCA_963574655.1 of Perodicticus potto. NCBI lineage: Eukaryota > Metazoa > Chordata > Mammalia > Primates > Lorisidae > Perodicticus > Perodicticus potto. Next base: position 11,943 of record CAUYRH010020807.1, on the reverse strand, counting down.
AAAAGTTTGAAAACATGGAAAGATATTTATTCTTTGTTTATGGATAGAAGAGCTAATTACAGGAAAAGATGTTAACGCTTTTTAAGTAAATCTGTATTTAGGGTTAGTTTTATTCAAACAGGATAGAACTAATAAGGCAATGTTTTCTGGAATATGAAATAATATTTCAAATTTTAATTGTGAGAATAAAAGTAAAAATAAAATAATTTTGGAGAAAAAATTATTCCTATTAAACATTTAAGCATGATTTTTGAATTTCAACAGGATTTTATTTTTCTTTAATTTCAAAATATTACAGGGGTACTAATGTTCTTGGTTACATGGATTGCTTTATAATCCTTAGCAGGGCTATAAATGTGCCTATCACCCAGATAGTGTTCATTGTCCCCATTAAGTAAGTTTTTGCCCATCCCATCCTCCTCCTTCCCCCTGCTTGATTTTCACTAAGTTTTTCTTCCCTCTAGTCATGTGTACTCAATACTTCACTGAGGATAATGGTCTCAGTTCCATCCACATTATTGCAAAAGGCATGAATTCTCTGTCTCTCTCTCTCTCTCTCTGATATATATAGAGATATATATACAGATTTATATATAAATCTGATATATATACAGATTTTGTTAATCCACTCATGAATGGATGGGTTAATTGCACATCTTCGCAATTGTGAACTGTCCTGCAATAAACATTCAAGTGCATGTATCTTTTTGATAAAATGCCTTCTTTTCTTCTGGGTAGATACCCAGGAGTGGGATAGCTGGACCAAACAGTAGGTCTATTTTTAGTTCTTTGAGCAATCTCCATCCTGTTTCCAAGGAGGTTGTACTAATTTCCAGCCCCCACCAACTGTGTGTGCATGTTCCTTACTCTCTGCATCCACACCAGCATCTGTTGTTTTGGGACTTTTTTTTCTTCTTGTTTTTTTTTTTTTTTTTTTTTTTTTTGTTTGTTTGTTTTTGTTTTTGTTTTGGGACTTTTAATAAAAACCATTCTAACTGGGATAAAGTGATATCTCATATCTCATTGTGGGTTTAATTTGCATTTCCCTGATGACTAGTAGCAGTGAACATTTTTTCATATTGGCCGTTTCTATCTTCCTTTGGAAAGCTCTTATTCATGTCTTTTTCCCACTTTATAATGGGGTTGTTTTTTTTCTTACTGATTTGCTTGAGTTCTTTATAGATTCTGTCTATTAGCACTTTATCAGATGAATATGTGAATATTTTCCCCCATTATGTACTTTGTCTGTTTTCTTTGTTGATGATTACCTTCTTTGTGCAGAGGCTTTTAAATTTAATAAAATTCCGTTTATTCCCATTTATTTATTTGGGTAGTATTGCAATTGCCACTGGGGTCTTAGTCATAATTTTTTTGCCTAGATCCATATCTGGAAAAAATTTTTCTATATCTTCTTCTAGAATTCTTATGGTTCCATGCCTTACATTTAAGTCTTTTATCCATCTTGAGTTAAGTTTTGTGTGTGTGGTGGGAGATAGGGATCCTGTTTCATTATTCCTCAAGTGGATATTCAATTCTCTCAGCACCATTTATGAATAGGGATTCTTTTCCTCAGCATATATTATTATCTGTTTTGTCAAAGTTCAGTTGGCTGCATGTAGATGGTTTTATATCTGGGTTATCTTTTCTCTTCCATTGGTATACGTCTCAATTTTTGTGCCAATACCGTATCATTTTGGTTACTATAGCCTTGTAGTATTGATTAATTCTGATAATATGAAAGTTCCAGATTTGTTGTTTTGCTAAGGATTGCTTTGGGTGTTCAGGTTCTTTTTTGTTCTAACAAAGCATAGAATTATTTTTTCTGGATCTGTGAATTGTGACCTTGGTATTTTAATGAGGATTACACTGAATCTGTATATCACTTTGGGTCATATGGACATTTTAACAATGTTGATTCTACTAATCCATGAGCATGATATGTTTTTCCATTTGTCTGTGTCATTCATGATTTCTTCCGTCAGTGTTTTGTAGTGCTCTTTGCAGAAATCTTTCATTTCCTTGGTTAAGCATATTCCTAGATATTTTAATTTCTCTATACCTATTGTGATTGGTATTAAGTGTTTGATTTGACTCTTGGCTTAACTATTATTAATGTATAGGAATGATACTGATTTGTGTGCATTTATTTCTAATCTGAGACATTGTTGAATTTCTTTATCAATTCCAGGTGTCTTTTGGTTTTTCCAGATATAAGATCATATTATCAACAAAAAGCGATCATTTGTCTTCTTTCCTGATTTGGATACCCTTTATTTCTTTCTCTTGCCTGATTGTTCTGGCTAGGAATTCCAGTACTAAGTTGAAGAAAAGTGGTGACAGTGCGCCCTTGTTTTGTTCCAGTTTTTAGTAGGAAAGCTTTCAACTTTTCTCTATTAAGTATGATGTTGGTTTTATAATTTGGAGCTATGCCTATTTTGTTGAGAGTTTTTATAACGAAAGCATGCTGAATTTTGTTGGATGCTTTCTCTGCATCTTTTGAGATGATCATATGTGGTCTTAGTTATTGCTTCAGTTTATGTGATGAATCATGTTTTTTGATTTATGTATGTTGAACTATCCTTGCAACTCTGGGATGAAGACTACTTGGTCAAGGTGGATTATTTTTTTGATGGCTCTTGGATTCAATTTGCTAGTATTTTACTGAGGATATTTGCATTTTTCCTTTTTCTTTGTGTTCTTTCATTTCTTTGCTATTCAGGTGATACTGGCTTTGTAAAATGAGTTGGGGAAGGAGTCCGTCCTTCTTGAACTTATTGGATAATTTCTGCAGTATGACTATCAGCTCTTGGTTGAGTACAATGGGTTTTGTTTGTTTGTTTGTTTGTTTTAAGGAGACAGGGTCTTATTCTTTTTACCCAGGCTGAAGTGTAATGACTCAATCATAAGTCACTGTAACCTTGAACTCCTGGGCTCAAGCAATTCATGTTCAAGCATTCCTACCTTAGGACAGCTCCAGAGTAACTAGGACTATAGATGCACCACAACACCTGGCTGATTTTTTTTTGTAAATTATAGAAATAGCTTCTTGCTATTTTGCCCAGGCTAATCTCAAATTCCTGACTTCAAGTGATCCTTTCACCTCTGCCTCCTAAACTGCTGAGATTGTAGGTCTGAGCCACTATGACTGACCCTATACCTAGTCATCACGTTAAATTACAATAATCTATCCAATATGGGACTAGTATCAGATTATACATATGATAAATGGAACCTGTTAGAAAAATAAATACATAACAGTGATAAATAAATAAATTTACATATGTACATGTATAAAATTTATCATATGATAAATGTGTCTTTGGAACTTAGTGAGAAAATAATTTTTACTAGTTGGTTACTGATTTATAATAGATTTAAGGGAGAGTATTTCTCTACATAAGGAAGTATTATTCACTTAGATTTTTTTTTAGAATTAGATGAATAAGAAGCAAAAGAAAAAAAAAACATATATATGGGAAAGTTTATCTGGTTTGAATGGGAAGGTTTATAATCCATAAAAGAAGTTATAATGGAAAAATGGACATGTTTGATTTGGTAAAACTTTCACACTTGAATATTTCAAGCTATCATGAACATGGTTTTAAAATAGAAATTAAAGTAAGAAATATACTGAGGTTGTATTGTCTCAATTATAGAATGAGCCTCATCTATTGATATGAATTATACCATCTCTAGGAGATGAACTAACCATATTTATAAATATTAAGGAACATTTATATTAATGTAAAGCATTAGGCCTCACTAATAATTGAAGAAAGGCCAATTAATCCATAATGAGGGACTGTTTTACACTATCAAATTTATAAAGACTTAAAATTTAGAATCACAATTATTTGAAAGTAATTACTGTATATGTGTTTTCAAAATAAGTGTGGTAAGAATAGATGTTAATGTATTTTTGATATTATTTGCTCAGTACATATCAAGTTCTTATTTTCTTTTAGGAACATATTATAAAAAATATTTGAAGTAATTCTATTTATAGTAATTTATTGTAAAAACAAGAAAACAAAATCAAAATTTTGTTCCGTTCTTAAGTAAAACTCACCAACAGTATGTGGCACAGTGCCACAACATCTTGGCTGGATTTGAGGATACAAGGCTTTTATTCTTCTTCTGCCATTTTGCTATACTGTGAGCCCATCCATATACTCAGCTTCATCTTGTCAATGAAAAGATTATATTAATACTAAGATGTTCTGATTTTTGATGTCTCTTCCAACTCTAAATTCTGTACATATTCCTTTAAGAATAAAGGTGTTTTTAAGAAATATAGATGCCTATCAATATTCTTATGGTTGTCTTTCTTTAATTGTTTATATTAATTTCATATTGTATAAAACATTAATTTCATGTATATTTGTGGTAGACTCTACCGAGTTTTCAAAAGGACTTTGCACCCCTTTAAAATTGAGAATGCAAGGCTTAAGAAAACATGATTTTATGACTTGTCAAATGTCAGGAAACATGTTACATGTTACTAACAATAATTCAACTTGATAAGTGATATGTTAGAGGAATGGGCATAGATGAACACAACATAAATCTGTGATTAGCAAACATTATAAGAGAGGCTTAAAGACCATAACACAGAGAGCGAGTGATTTCTGATTTAAGGTACAAATAGAAAGTGACATTCTCTGGTGGACAAGACGTGGAAAAGGCAGTCATGGCAGAGAAAACAGTGTAGTAATAGCTGGGAGACAGTGGAGCATACGTGCACATTCTAGGAAAGCTGAGCATTCACAGCGGAAGGGTGGTGATAGGGGCCTTCAGACGATGAGACTGACATGAGCTTGCACCTGGTTAGAGAGCGCTGCTAAGTCCTGGTACTTGAAAGTGATAGGCAAAAAGGAACTGAAGCTCTGAGCAGTGCAGTGAAGAGCTACCATAAGTGTTTGGGAAAAATAACTATGGCAGCACTTTGAAGCCAGCAGAAAGTGAGATTAAAGGCACTAATAAGGTAAATTAAGGTAAATTAATGACCCCATAAGGTAAATTAAGAGACAGCTGCAATAGTCTTAATGAGAAAATGATACTGAAATGAGAAAATGCAAGTACACATGAAATGGAAAGAAGCTGAAGACAGAGGAAGGAAGTACAGAGTCATTTGCCACGGCTTTGTTCTGGGCACTGCATTTTGACTACATACTGAGAGATTTCGAGAACTATCTTAACTTTTCTAAATGACCCTTGTGACTGTGACGATCTCATCACTGCAGTCAATTCAGTAATTTAGTATATATGCTTCTCGTGTAATTGACTTGACAACACTTTCTGTTTCATCTACTTCCATCAGTAGAAAATGAAACAGTCAATATATGGAAACATTGATAAAATGTCATTGCTTGAAATTATGATGCATAATTTCCTTATGGTGGGTTGGGACTAAGGATTTGAGAATCTGTGGAAACATGCAGACCTAAAAGCACTACATGGAGGGAAGTAGAAGTGAAAACAAGGAAAAAATGAGAAAGGATGCTACTGCCATGCCACCAAATGGGAATGTTTTACAACATTCTCAAAGTAAATGGGAAAGTAACTTACTGCTGAGATGGACATCTGATGAATGCAGAGTAGATAGATGGGGCTCATTCTCTGGTTATTTCTTCTGGTTCCTTCAAAATTGCATCTTTTTTTTTTTTAATGAAGGACGGTATTTAATGGAATAGCTCCCATGTTATTAGGGGTAATTATTTTTTAGTGATATTTTGCTTCAGAAAGAATCTATCTGAAAATTGTAATGTAGATGTGATTATTTTTCTCTTTAAGGTTATTAAGCCTTATAATTACATTAGGGTTTAATTATAAAGTTAGCGTGAAAGGGAGGGATATGAATGAGGAAATTCCTTTGAGTTCTGGTGCCTATTTATTACACTTTTCTGAAATTGGCTTTCTCAGTCTTTTGGCCGTGTTTCAACACTGTGACCATAAAACAACTTTTTTCTTGACCCTAATAGCCTCTTTTTAATTTTAAATATGAGTAAGCACATTTATGGTATTTATGTGTATTTGTTCCACATAGTCATTTAATAAGTATTTTTGAATGGCCCTTACGTGCCCAGACTCTGCCATTTGTGCTTTTTCTCTCTTTCATTTCTCACTGCTTCTTTTCCTTACTTCACCTTTCTTTGTATCTTAAATTTCTTTTCCTCTCCTCTTACCCTCTTTCTTCTTAATATTTCTCTACTTGCTCTTGTGATCGTTCAGTAACCAAGAGAGTGGCAAGTGGCTAAGATAGTGAACCTTTGTGACACAGACGTGAGTTCAAATATTTCCTCTCCTAAGATTATGGGAGACCTTGGATATATCACTTACATTTCATAAGTATCTATGTTTGGACTGGAATAATAATAATACCTATGTCACAGTGTCACTGTGAGCATTTAATGAGATAATTTGTGCTTAAGGAGTTGGCGCAATGCCTAGCATATTGTGAATAATCAATAAATGGTGACTATTATTTTTTTCTGCTTCTCACTAGAATAAACTCTCTGTGTGTATATATACTGAATTGCAAATATATACACATAAATATCCCCCAAATACACACCCATCCACACAAATTCCCCTACTCGCCTTAGGTTTCAAAGCATCTCATAAACCTCCCATAATCAGTAATACTGTGTTGTCTGAAGTTAATTTCTCAAGGTGTTCTTCACCTGTTCTCAAAATTGTTTAGGCTTTTTAGTTTGTCCTTTCTCTTTTCTCTTGCAGTCATTTTCGGTTCCTTCATTTCTTGGTAGAACTTGAGAGGAAGATGTAGGAGTGAGACCCACCTGAATCCATTTGGCCTATAAAATGAGACTGCAGAGATAAGGATGTGCAGCCTGTTGCTTGGAATGGTGTTCAAGAATAGACGGCACCTCCTGTTTTTAAGTATTCCATTGGATTCTGCATTTAGTAATGTCTTCATACAATAACTAAGAAAATGCCATGAACGCTATGTTAAACAGTTTGATGAAAATATTTCAGATTGCATATGAAACCAGCACATTGTACCCCATGATTGCACTAATGTACACAGATATGATTTAATTAAAAAAAAAATTCCAATGGAAACTCGCTGACTCACGGGCTGTGAAAAACACACCCAAGCCTGGGCAAGGAATTTAACTGAAGCTTATTAGTCACACCAAAGTCATCCAGAGAAAACTTCTCGTGTCAGTGCCCAGCTGATTCAGTTACCCGTGTTCACAGAACAGAGTGGACCGCTTGATAGAATTAAGTAAAAGTCATGTGTCCTTTTCTTTTTTTTTTTGCAGTTTTTGGCCTGGGCTGGGTTTAAACCTGCCACCTCTGATATATGGAGCCAGCGCCCCACTCCTTTGAGTCACAGGCACCACCAATGTCCTGTTCCTTTTAAGAATTAATCCAAATGGAAATGAAAACACACATTTTTGCAGTTAAAATTTACCCTTCAACCTACTGAAGAAAGCTCGCATTTTCCCTAGATTGGGGGTGTGTGTATGTGTGTGTGTGTGTATTTGTGTATATATATATAGTGTGTGTGTGTATATATATATATATATATATATATTTGTATATATATATATATATATATATTTGTATATATATACATATATATATATATATATATGTATATATACTTTGTTTTGTTTTGTTGTTTTTTGGCCAGGGCTGAATTTGAACCCACCACCCTCAGCATATGGGGCCAAGACCCTACTCCTTGAGCCACAGGTGCTGCCCCGGGTGTATATTTTTTTTAGCTGTTTAGGTGATATGGGTGATCTTATGATTTATATTTAAGTGTAATGCTGAGAAATTTTGCTCTATTTAATGATAAATTCAAAAGGCATTCCTCTCGGGGCTCCTTGAAGGGTTCTTAACTGCATTTTTGTTTTCTTCTAAACTTAAATAAATGTTAGGCTTATGTTAAAATGTATATACTCTTATCTCTATTCTCTCTTTAATTTAATTAAAAATTAATGAAATGAAGATCAACATTTAATGCTTTTAATTAACTTTAAAAATGTGTAAAATGCCTATAGCAAAGTGCAACAAGTCTATAGTTCAATGAACTTCAATAAATTGAAAGTGCCCGAACCAGAATCCAGAACAATTGGATCAGCATGAAGAACACCAACGCAACCCCCGGATCTTCAGCTGCACTTAGCACCCTCCTATGTCCTCTTATAATCAGAACATTCTTCCGGAAGTCACTCTCCGGACTGTTAACAGCACAGACTAGGAGTGTCCGCTCTTATACTTCATATAAATAAAATTACATAACTTGTACTTTTTAATGTCTGGCTTCATTTTACTGCAATTTTTGATAAAGAGAAAGTAAAATGTATTTTCACCATTATCTTCTTCCATTAATGATAGATTCAATTATTTAAATTTGCTTTGTGAGATGTTCAATATTTAACTTTTAAAGCTCAATAAATTAAATTATTTTGTAAAGTAGTAATATTTAGTATCTATTAATGAGGTTTAACTAGATTAAGAATTAAATATTTAGTACAATACCTGTAATTTCTTTGAAGGTGGTAAAGAAATTACCTTTAAGAACCTTTTCATCTTGGTCAGGTCACAATCCTTTTCAACAATAAACTTTACTTTTTAGGACACTTTTTAGTTTCACAGCAACAATGAGTGGAAAATACAGGCTGTCCATAGTACTGCCCATTCTGTGGGGTTTAGAAAAGGTAAATAGTTTTGATCACTATTGATTTATAGTATAGTTTGAGGTCTGGTAGTGTGATTCCTCCTGCTTTGCTTTTATTTCTGAGTAATGTCTTGGCTATTTGGATTTTTTTCTGATTCCATATAAAACAAAGGTTTTTGTTTTTGTTTTTTTTTTTGAGATCTTTAAAGTATGACAGTGGAGCTTTAATAGGGATTGCGTTTAAAATTGTATATTGCTTTGGGTAATATGGACATTTTAACAATGTTGATTCTTCCCAGCCATGAGCATGGTATGTTTCTCCATTTGTTAACATCTTCAGCTATTTCTTTTCTTAGAGTTTCATAGTTCTCTTTATAGAGATCTTTCATGTCCTTTGTTAGGTAAATTCCCAAATATTTCATCTCCTTTGACACTACTGTGAACAGAATAGAGTCCTTGACTGTTTTCTCAGCTTGACTGTTGTTGGTATATATAAAGCCTACAGATTTATGAGTGTTGATTTTGTAACCTGAGATGCTGCTGTATTCCTTGATCACTTCTAAGAGTTTTATAGTAGAATCCCTGGTGTTTTCGAGATACACAGTCATATCATCTGCGAAGAGTGAAAGTTTGATCTCTTCTGAGGCTGTGTGAAGACCCTTGATAGCCTTTTGTTGCCTAATTGCGTTGGCTAAGACTTCCATTACAATGTTAAAAAGCAGTGGAGACAATGGACAACCTTGCCTGGTTCCTGATCTGAGTGGAAATGATTTCAATTTAACTCCATTCAATACGATATTGTCTGTGGGTTTGCTGTAGATGGCCTCTATCAGTTTAAGAAATGTCCCTTCTATACTTATTTTCTTAAGTGTTCTGATCATGAAAGGATGCATATTATCAAAAGTTTTTTCTGCATCAATTGAAAGAATCATATGGTCTTTGTTTTTTAATTTGTTTATGTGATGAATTATATTTATAGATTTATGTATATTGAACCAGCCTTGAGATCCTGGGATAAAACCCACTTGGTCATGGTGTATAATTTGTTTGATATGTTGCTGGATTCTGTTTGCTAGGATCTTGTTGAATATTTTTTCATCAATATCATTAGTGATATTGGTCTATAATTTTTTTTTCTTGTTGGGTCTTTTCCTGGTTTGGGGATCAAGGTGATGTTTGTTTCATAGAATGTGTATTCCTTCTTTTTCTATATTTTGGAAAAGGTTGAGTAATATAGGTACTAGTTCCTCTTTAAAGGTTTGGTAGAATTCTGATGTGTAGCCATCTGGTCCCAGGCTTTTCTTTTTAGGGAGATTTTGTATAGTTGATGCTATTTCAGGCTCTAGGCCTATTTAACACTTCCACTTCATTCTGGCTAAGTCTAGGAAGGTGGTGTGCTTCCAAGTATTGGTCTACTTCCTTCAAATTTTCACATTTCTGAAAATAGACTTTCTTGTAATATTCATTAAGGATTTTTTTAATTTCTGAGGAGTCTGTTGTTCTTTTGTCTTTGCCATTTCTGATTGATGAAATTAGAGATTTTACTCTTTTTTTACTGATTAGGTTGGCCAAAGCTTTATCTGTTTTATTGACCTTTTCAAAAAAACCAACATTTTTATTTATTGATCTGTTGTAGAATCCTTTTTTTTCTTTCAATTTCATTTAATTCTGCTCTAATTTTGGTTATTTCTTTTCTTCTGCTGGGTTTGGAATTGGAATGTTCTTCCTTTTCCAATTGCTTGAAGATTAGGTCACATCACAAAATCCCAAAACCAGAGATGTTGGTGTAGATGTGGAGAAAAGAGAACTCTTCTGAGCTGCTGGTGGGCATGCAAACTAATACATTCCTTTTGGAAAGATGTTTGGAGATCACTTAGGGATCTAAAAATAGACCTACATTTGATCCTTCAATTCCTCTACTAGGTATATATCCAGAAGACCGAAACTCACATTATAACAAAGATATTTGCACCAGAATGTTTATTTCAGCCTAATTCCTAATTGCTAAGTCATAGAAGAAGCCCAAGTGCCCATCGACCCATGAATGGATTAATAAATTGTGGTATATGGACACCATGGAAGATTATGCAGCCTTAAAAAAAGATGGAAGACTTTACCTCTTTCATGTTTACATGGATGGAGCTGGAACATATTCTTCTTAGCAAAGTATCGCAAGAATGGAAGAAGAAGTATCCAATGTATTCAGCCCTACTATGAAACCAATTTATAGCTTTCAAATGAAAGCTATAACCCAACTATAGCCCAAGAAGAAGGGGAAAGAGAAGAAGGAGGGTCGGGGAGAGGGGAGGATTGGTGGAGGCAGGATAATTGGTGAGACCACACCTATGGTGCCTTTTACAAGGGCACATGTTAAATTTACTAAGTGTAGAATATAAATGTCTTAACACAATTACTAAGAAGGTGCAGTGAAGGCTATGTTAACCAGTTTGATGAAAATTTGTCAGATTGTATATAAGGCCAGCACATTGTACCCCATGATTGTGTTAGTGTACACAGTTATGATTTAATACAAGAAAAGGTATATAATACCACATATCCATCAGTATAGTATTAGAGAGAATAATTTCATTGACCTAAAAGTCTTCTGTCTTTCACCTATCCTTTCTTCCCCCAATCCCTTGAAAACATTGATTATTTTCTATCTCTACAGTTTTGCCTTTCCCAAAAGTGTCGTATATTTGGAATTATATGCTATGTAGCCTTTTCAGATTGGTTTCTTTTACTTAGTAATATGCTTTTAGATTTCCTCCATGTCTCTTTGTGGCTGGTAGCTCATTTCTTTTTAATTAATGAATAATTATCCATTGTCTGAAAGTACCACAGTTTATCAATTCACCTAATGAATTACATTATGGTTGCATCCACGTTTTGGCAAATATGAATATGCAGGTTTCTGTGTGGACATAAATTTTCAACTACTTTAGGTAAACGTCAATGAGCTTGCTTGCTGGATAATAAGGTACAAGTATGTTTTGTTTTGTAAGAAACTGACAAACTGTCTTCAGAAATTGCCATACCCGTTTGAATTTCACCGAACAATGGGTTAGAAATATCACACTTACGGTGCATCTTATAAGGGTACAAATGAAAATTACTAAAAGTAGAATATAAATGTCTTCATATAGTGATTTAAAGGCCATGAAGGCTATGTTAAATAGTTTAATGAAAATATTTTAGATTGTATATAAAGTCAGCACATTGTGCCCCGTGATTGCACCAATGTACACAATTATGACTTAATAAAAATTAAAAAAAATATAAAAGAAATA
>CAUYRH010020802.1:0-27180 GCA_963574655.1 Perodicticus potto | reverse complement strand
GCAACTGCGGCTCAACGGGCTAAGGCGCCAGCCATGTACACCTGAGCTGGCGCGTTCAAATCCAGCCCGGGCCTGCCAAACAACAATGACGGCTGCAACCAAAAAATGGCCGGGCGTTGTGGCAGGCACCTGTAGTCCCAGCTACTTGGGAGGTGGAGGCAGGAGACTCGCTTGAGCCCAGGAATTGGAGGTTACTGTGAGCTATGATGCCATAGCACTCTATCCAGGGTGACAGCTTGAGGCTCTGTCTCAAAAAAAAAAAAAAAGTGCTCCGTACAAACCACATTTAGTTTCTTGACAATATGTTTATGTTATTATAATAAACAAAATGCTAATAAGGTAAAATTAATTAGAAAAAGAACAAAATACGATGCAGTTAGCTCCACCACTGGGCACGTTCTAGAGAAATAACGGAGGGGGTTTCTGAGATTCCACCTGTTAGCAGTGGAAAGGAACTTCATTCTCCCAATGACCACAACAGCTATGGCAGTGTGTCTCCTGGACTGCTATCCTGTCCATTATGGCCCAGGAAGATTAAACAGACCCAGAGCAGGAAGTGGAAACAGAACTGGGAATCAGAACAGGCCATATATGAGGAGATAAATACTAGGAAGATGAGATGATGATTTCATCTTTGCACAAGCTGGGTCAAGAGGCCTGTGGTACAGTCAGTTAGGTAGAGAGACATTATGAGACAAGTCCAGGATGAGATACAGCTATTTAAAGGCTTCCAATATGGGAGGGAATTAAAAGTCAGGGATTTAGGGCAGTGCCTGTGGCTCAAAGGAGTAGGGCGCCGGCCCCATATGCTGGAGGTGGTGGGTTCAAACGAATCCCCGGCAAAAAAAAAAAGTCAGGGATTCAGAGAAAATGTGCAGTAAGCCCTGCCTTTAAATTCAAGATGTATACTTTCCCTTCTGCCCAAAAGCAAGACAGAAGAGAAATTTTAGGCTTTGAGTCTGAAGCTTCTGTTTTTTTGAGTGACAATGTGGATAACAGCTGCCTTGCAAGCTCAAGCTGCCTTCTGCCCTTCTAAGTTTGTAGCTGGGGCATCCTTCTCAAAAGACAGATTTAAAAAACAAAAACACATTGATTTAATTAATATAAGCTTTACATGACATAGGAGCCTGCATAAAGAAATAAAAATCCAAAGAAACAATTAAACTTAAGTATTTTTATACGAGTTTACTGAAGAGTGGGCATCAAGCAGAAAGGAGAGAGCTAAGAGTACGTTTAAGTGTAGTAAACAGGGGGTTGGGGGGTGTTGGGGGGGGTTGGTCCAGCCTGTTTGTTCAGATTCCTCTCTGCGTCCTTTCCTCTTCGAGACAAGATGCTCCTTTCCTACAGATATAGGAATAGCACCTCTCACAAGAAGGTCTTAGGGATCTGTCTCAGAGGAAGTTCAGAAAATCCTTTCCAGGTGTTATGACCTGTTTTAGGGAGGAAAGGTAGGGGAAGATCAGAGACCTCCCTACTTCTGCAGTTCTCTCCAATTCCTTTAGCTTAAAGAAAGTGTTCAATGTGAAGGTGCCAAATTTTGGAGTAGCGTGTCCTAAACTCAGTCATCAATAGCATAAACACCAAGGTGAGTGCCACAACTGTTAGTTTTTGTCTGTTACCTAGAAGTCTTAATTAAAAGAGAATTCTAGAATTGCAAGACAGCTAGGACCACAAGACCTCAATATTTATTGTATAGGAACCCAAGAGCCTCCAATTCGTCAGTTCTACAAGAGGCAGAACCCTAGACAATAAACCTCCTCAGCTGTAACATATGCCCACAAAGCATCTCTCCATCTAATATTTGTACTTAGTTTTAACAGAATCTTACTTCCACGAAAAAAATTTACGCAAAAGCCCAGAAACATAAAAGCCTTGAAAAGAAGAGCTGCTCCCGGCTTGACAAACTCATCATTTCAGACTAGGACAATAATCACATTCGTTTCTCTTTATCCCAAACTTGCAGCCCACTAAACTCTAAATAAAAGTAAGTGGGAACAATCATGCTTCAACTATCAATTGTCTTTCTATAGTCTCATTTTACTTGCTAAGATGGAAGCACTTTATTATAGATGCTGTTTTAAGAAGCACTATGCCAGGCATGTGAAATCAAGTAATCAGAATACCCATACAGACAAAGAGTTGAAGAAATAACATAAATGAGAACATCCAAGATACACTGTGATTATGCAGTAAGATTTCTGATTAACAGGAGCCCAAAGACCTGGTCCACTGATTAATCAGATTTTTTTTCATGCATTCTAATTTGAGGTAAATTACTCACCCCAAAATGCAAAATCGTCAGGGGAAAAAAAGCTTACGTGAAGTACTTAGTGAGTATTTTTTGTCATGTCCAACACAGAAGAAAAACAGTCAGTAGTCTGTTAGATAACTACTCAAATGTGTAGTTTGAATATGTCAAACTTTCCTTTTGTCAGTATGTTGTGAGTGCTCTCCCTAGACTGGCCACTAAATGTAAATAAAGAGAGAGCAGCCCCCAAGTCTCCTGATTGCCCTACTCTGTGACCACAAAGATCAGGACTGGACAGTGTGCTAACTACAAAGGACTGGGGCATGGTTTAAAAGTTCTGACTTCTTGTCAAGAGTCAGCTGTGTGATTCAGAACTTGAGGCCAGGTTTTATCCATCTTTTCATATTCTTCTGTTAACCCTGTATCTTTTGTTATCTAATTATTGATTTCTTTTTGTGGGGGGAGGGCACGGAGTCTCACTCCATCACCCTGGGTAGACAGGTGTCATAGTTCACAGCAACCTCAACTATTGGGCTCAAATGATCCTCTTGCCTCAGGCTCCCTGAGTAGCTGAGACTACTGGCACCCACCACAGCACCTGGCGTTTTTCTGTTTTTAGGAGAGATGGGGTCCCACTCTTGCTTAGGCTGGTTTAGAACTCCTGAGCTCAAGCAATCCACCCACCTCAGCCTCCCACAGAGCTAGGGTTATAGACATGAACCACTGTGCCCAGTGGTTTCCCTTTTTGATATGCCATAGCAATAAAACTTATTTCTGAAAATAGGCTCTTTAAGGTCCCTTTAAATGTATCATTAATGATAATGATAAATACAATACCTAAAACCAGATAAATGTTTTATGGCCACGAAAGAATGGGCATTTTTCATCATTATTGGAAAATACTTTAATAGTGCTTCAAAAAAGAAAGGTGTGATGATGCGCACCTGTAGTCTCAATCATTCTAGAGACCGAAGCAGGAGGAGTTTGAGGCTGCAGTGAGCTTTGACCCCTCCTGTGAACAGCCACTATACTCCAGCTGGAGCAATACAGCCAGACCATGTCTTTTAAAAGAAAGAGAAGAAAAGGAAATTGTGAAAAGCTCAAATCACTGCTCTAAGATTCCATTCATTTCTTAAATTCTGTGATTTTATAGTTCTAGAAAAAAATTGGTAGAACAGGGTAAAAGGTTGAGTTTGAGCAGTAGATATGGAAGTAATGAGATTTCATTTACGTTAGGCTTTGTTAGAAATGAAGGACAAAAGAATCATTACCTGTAAAACTTAAAATGTATGACATGTATTTCATTCTCAGAAATGCAAGTTAGTAAATTGTTATAGTATGAATTCAGGTTTTTTTAAATGTATACACTTCAAGTTGACCAACAGTTGCTACTTGGATAATAGTAAAACCAGGGTCAGACGAGAAAAGAACAATGAAAAAGCTGCTGAACTGCCCAAAACACCAGATTCTGGTTTTCAGTATTATTCATTGCTAAAAGCAAAAAGGATCTCTGACAGAAAAGGCCACATCCAGGACTAGAACAGGGAAGCTAGTACATGAGATAAACTGAGTCAGCAAAAAAGCTTACAAAAATTATAGCTATGTCAAAAGCACAGAGTAGCAGATAGAAAAGGGTATCAAAAATAACAGGAGATTAAAAGGCAAATTTATCTTTTCAAGGCCTCAGAATAAGTATTTTTCTGTTGTTCCTATTCAAGAATTTGAACTTCTTAGATGTATGTCTCATTGATTTTAAAATGCATGGCTTTTTAATGAGTAATACAGAAGGAAACTAATTTTGTACATTAAACTAAGCACAGTAAAAGTATCAAAGTAAAATCCAATACAATGCTTGGGCTTTATGAGATAGGGTCTCACGCTTGTCACCCAGGCTGCAAAATAGTAGTACAGGTGTAGCTCGCTGGAGACTCAAACTCCTGGGTACAAGCGATTCTCTCGCCTCAGCCTCCCAAGTATCTGGGATTACAACTGCAATGTTTTTATAAAGAAAATAAAATGGGACTAGAATGATGTCCATGCAAAGGGAAGAAAAAAACAGCACAAGAAAAAGACATACCAACACAACAGACTGAAACTATTACCTTCTGTTTAAAAACAAGCTAAATGACATTTTTTAAATGAATACAAAACATGAAATAGTGTAAATCAGAAAAGCTCAGAAGTGAAATGACAGAACTCAGGATACTCCTAGAAATGAAAATCATTTCAGAAATGATGAGTAAACTAGGAGGAACATAGGAGTGAATAAAGATCCTACCACTCTGGGAGGCCGAGGCTCCCAGGTCGAGTGGATTGCCTGATCTCATGAGTTTGAGACCAGCCTGAGCCACAGCGAGACCTCATCTCTAAAAATAGCTGGGCATTGTGGAAGGCACCTGTAGTCCCAACTACTTGGGAGGATGAGGCAAGAGGATTACTTGAATGAAAGAGTTTGAGGTTGCTATGGCTGTGAGCTGTGACACCATGACACTCTACCAAGGGTGACAAAATAAGACTATGTCTCAAAAAACAGAAAGGGAATAAAGAAAATGGATAATGACTTATGAGAAAAAGGTATTTTTAAATTTTTACACCAAAAATGATACAAGTGAAAACAACAAATATTGAGGATAACGTATATCCAACATATGGATAATAAGAATCTTTAAAGAAAATTAAGGCAAAAATACATACATACTAGAAACTTACACCTCAAGAAATTAGCTTGAATTACAAGTACATATTAAAAGACTATACTACAGCATACTTGAGAAATTCAACTCAGCCTGACCAAGCCATACCAAGATATATTATAACAATACTAAATGGGAAAAAAAAAATGCAACCTATATGAAAGAGAAATTTAAATTATTATCAAACTTGAATAGTAAAAATTTATGCCAAAAGAAAATGAAATAATTTGTTTCTTTGAGTAAGACTCAAGGGGAACAAAGTACGATCTAAGAATTTTTTTCTTTTTTTCTAAACAGGGTCTTACTTTGGACTACAAAGCAGTGTGTCATCATAACTTACTGCACCCTCAACTCCTGGGCTCAAAACAATCCTCCTGCCCTCCTTCCCGAGTACCAGGGGCTACAGGTATGTGCCACTGCACCTGGCTGATTTTTTCTATTTTTCATCTAGACAGGGGTCTCATTTGTTTCTCAAGCTGTTCTCAAACTCCTGATTTCAAGCAATCCTCCCACCTGGGCCTCCCCAAGTGCTAGAACTACAGGCATGAGGCACGGCATCCATCTTCCAAATAGCTTTTTTTTTAAAGACAAAAAGAAAAATCATCTTGAAAAGGTGGCTAATCCTAGAGCTGAAAATGTAAAACATGAGCTTAGATATAGTATCTTGTCAGATCAGACAGCAAAAAGGCTATCCAAGAGCCTGAGGGCATGTCCAAAAGACTCACAAGCCAATTGAACACATTAACTGCCATGTGAGTTGTATTTAACTCATGCAAGTTTTGACGCCAGTGCCTCGTGAAGCCTATAGAACTGGTGGGCAGGAAGGAGGTTCCATAGCAGGCCTGCATGCTGTGCAACCCCTGCTCACTGTTTTCACTCTCAATAGGCACGTCTTTCCCATCTCCTTGATGCCCTGCTCCAACCAGCCTGC
This sequence comes from Perodicticus potto, assembly GCA_963574655.1. Lineage (NCBI taxonomy): Eukaryota > Metazoa > Chordata > Mammalia > Primates > Lorisidae > Perodicticus > Perodicticus potto. The sequence continues at coordinate 21,308 of CAUYRH010020802.1, read as the reverse complement.
CCAGGCATGTCACAATGGCTGGACTGTCTTCTCCGATTACTGTACCTGCCAACTGCGCCTTTCCCCTTCACTGTTTGCCTGGGGGCTCTTTGGATGAAATCAACACAGCAATGTGACATTCTTACACCTATTTAGAGGGTATTATTCAGAGTTCATTATCCAGGAGCACCCAAAGACCACTCCAGACACAATTAAATACTTGTGGAATAGCAAAGACTCAATTCTCAGAAACGAATTCAATAAGTATGTCATGAGTCACATATAACTCACAGGGCCTGCTGTGTAAAAATTGATTCCAGTGCCATATTAAGTTGCATATGACTATACACACAGAAAACAATAAAAAGTAACAAATTTATAAATTAAAAAGGATTGCTTTGTTTTCAAAGTTTTTATTCTAGAGGCCGATGTGGTGGCTCATACCTATAATCCAAACACTCTGAGGGGCCAAGAAGGGTGGATTGCCTGAGCAAGAGTGAGACCCTGTCTCTAAAAATAGCCCAGTGTTATGGCAAGCAACTGTAGTCCCAGCTACTTGGGAAACTGAGGCAAGAGAATAGCTTGAGTCCAAGAGTTTGAGGTTGCTATAAGCTATGACACCACAGCACTCTACTGCAGGCAATAAAATGAGACTGTCTCAACAACAACAAAAAAAAAGTTTTTATTCTATTTTTTGTAATAAAACACTGTGGTCCCAAGGAAAAATTTTTTTCTCTAATCAATGTGTTACGCCCCACTGACCAAAGAGGAACCATGTAAGTTTCACTAAAATTCTATCTGATTTAAATCTATAAAATAAGTTTAAATCCATGGCTTCACAGCAATGTTTTCTTAAAGAATTGGTTAACTTTGAAGGACAATAAAGAAAAAAAATTCATAAAGGTAAAGAATTAAGTATTTAAGTTGCTTTTCTTACATAAATTATACCACTGGGTAACCAAACAGTAAATTAAGGGGAAGAGTTTCCTCATGAATATTTTCCATTTAACTGATAAAAATAAGGTTAAAATTAAAATACCAGATTTTCTAATGGAATGAATTACTAGATGTGGACAGTAAGCATCAAGGGCTACTTATATCTTAAAAAGCACTAAGAAGACATTATGTGCCTCCTACAGTCTTGGTCAAAGGGATCAAACCTGAGACTGGCCCCATCTCAGAAACCACGTCAAATTTGTAGGAAATGACAAGAATGGAGGAAACCACTATCATTATACAAGGAGCAAGGTCAAAACTGCAGGGAAACTAGCTGGAGGTGAGAGAACCCCTTCCAGGTTGCTCTGCACCTCTCTTCCTTGACATGCCACAAAACTGCAGGGAAACTAGTTGGAGGTGAGATAAACTGTAAAGAAAGTCCATCCAATGGAAATGGACAAAGACAGATTTAAAAGACATCAAATTCAAAAATAAATGAATAAATCATAGTGTCTAGGGTTGCATATGTGGACAAAAAAATAATTTTAAAACGCAAGGAAATGATCACTATGAAAGCCAAAGTCAGGGTCATGTTTAGAAAGGTTGAAGGTTAGGATTAATATGGGGCACACAGTGAGGCTTTACAGGATTCAGGGTCTGTATCTGATTTAAGGATTGTTTGCCCTACACTATTTTATTAAGCCATACATTTTTTTGCGTGGTTTTCTGTATATCTTATTTTACAATAAAAATCTTAAAAAACAATTTCAAACTAATCATCAGCTTGCAGGAGTGAAATCAATACCAGGACTGCAGCAACCCCCCTAGCTTGGGGCGGAGGGGGTTCTCAAGCTAGTAAGGGGTTTCTCGAGCCAGTTTCCCAACTTCTTCTAGATACTTTTTGGCTCTAAAAAATAATTGTTTTAAGTTCATTTTCATGCTTGATGGAGATACTTCAGTAAAGACTCACATTATGTACAAAGTGAAGCATAGTGAAATGCTTATACCTCTAAGGTTATAAAAGCGGAAACTGTAAAGTGCTAAAGCACTGGTTTCACTGGCTTGGATGTGGACAGTAGAATAGGATCCAGCCTCCACAGCATCACTGCTTCCAAAACACTCACATTTCACTCTTTATATGAACTAGTCCCAAGAAGACCTTGTGCCCAGGGATTTCATCTTCTTAGTGTTTGCAAAGCAAAAGAATCTTCCCAGTACCATGATTGCTGCTGAAATCACAGATGCAACATCCAGTCACTGGCACCAGCATCATGGTGCCAGCTCTATAAAGGATTGACTGGATGTTGTCCTCTGGGTAATGAAATATGAAATGGATTACTGAAGGAGAATTCATCTTTCTCACCCTTTTACCATCTCCCTGGATAGGTAGTACCAGGAGCTACATCCTGGGCTTAAATACAGCAGACACAGCCTGCAAAGAGAATTCTTATACATGTGTATCTGCCTCCCGCCCCACCACCGAGACAGGCTAGAGAGCCGTGACATCAGCTTAGCTCATAGCAACCTCAAACTCCTGGGTTCAAGTGATCCTCTGTTGCCCAGGCTAGAGAGCTGTGACATCAGCTTAGCTCATAGCAACCTCAAACTCCTGGGTTCAAGTGATCCTCTGTTGCCCAGGCTAGAGAGCCGTGACATCAGCTTAGCTCATAGCAACCTCAAACTCCTGGGTTCAAGTGATCTTCTTGCTTCAGCCTCCCAAGTAGCAGAGAATACAACTGTACTCAACATTGTCTAGCTAATTTTTCTCTTTTTAGTAGAGACAGGGTCTTACTTTTGCTCAGGCTGGTTGCAAACTCCTGAGCACAAGCGATCCTCCCACCTCAGCCTCCCAGAGTGCTAGGATTACAGGCATGAAGCACTGTGCTTAGCCTAAACCTTTTTTTTTTTTAAATTGGAAAATAAACGAACAAGTCAGTTTAGCACCAAGATGGAATTTTAAGCATGTTAGCATCTGGGCTCAAAAGAGTTACAGTTAAAGAAGAGAGGCTCCTCCTCCCAGTCAACTACTCAAATCTGTTTTGGTGGTTGCTTTTTAACTTGAATTCAGTGTACTTTTAAAAATTAATCATTAAAAATAAAAGATAAAGGGCGGCGCCTGTGGCTCATCAAGCAGGGCACCGGCCCCATATACCAAAGGTGGCGGATTCAAATCCGGCCTCAGCCGAACTGCAAAACAGAAAAATAGCGGGGTGTTGTGGTGGGCGCCTGTAGTCCCAGCTACTCAGGAGGCTGAGGCAACAGAATCGCCTAAGCCCAGGAGTTGGAGGTTGCTGTGAGCTGTGTGACGCCACGGCACTCTACCGAGGGCGATAAAGTGAGACTCTGTCTCTACAAAAAAAAAAAGGTGAAGAAAGGCAAATAAAATGATCCTGGGTATTTGATTTAAAATAAATAAATAAATAAAAGATAAAGCGAAAATTTCAACACAGAGACAGGAGAAGCATTCCTAGTGTTATCTTCGTATCATGAGTATACATCAGGCCACTGGGTAAAGATGAGCATTACTACTATTCAACATTGTCCAGGAGGCCCTATGCCTGGACAATGTGACAACAGCTTGACTGCAGCATGTCAAGGAAGAGGGTGCACAGCAACCTGGAAGGGGGTTCTCTCACCTCCAACTCACAACATCCATAGGAGTCATTTTCCTTTATCAGCTCACTGTAAATTAAGAATCTAATTTATATGGCTCATTAGGGTAAGAACATAAAGGAATTTGAATATTACAGGAGATGGGTACTGGAAGGGAGCAAAGTTTCTATCATTTTAAAATTCTAAATACATGTAAATACTTATTAACCAATGCAGTTTTGTAATTTATTCGGGATGCTGATTGCAAGTTCAACTCAAGTCCAATGACATACTTACAAAACAGGACTGAATTTATGGTACACTGTGGCTTAATCAAAGGAACCTGTGTCTTTCTCTTTTATTATTACTGGGTTGTATTCACTTTAGTCCAATGTATGTTTTAAGTGTCGACTTGGCACAATGCACTCAAGTAACACTATCACTTCCAGATGACAGTCAAGCACAGTACACAGTTAGGGAAAGAGAATAATGGTAACTTTCCCCACTGTAATGATTAGCAGAAGTCAACTTTCCTAGCTAAGTATATTTTAAGGAATATAGTTAAATATAAAGCCTTGTTTCTCATGCAAAGGTGAGGAGTAAGCATTACAGCAATAACATGCTTTCTATTTCCCATATTTGGCAGTGAAATGATTTCCATTAACTAATATTAAGCCATAAAATTCTTAAATTAACTTTTATTAAATGTTCTAGGTTTTCTCACAAAGGTATTTAAGGCAAATAAGAGGTTTTAGTACTCATTACTTTAATGAACATCATTTAAGCAAAACTGTAAATCTGAGTATCTTTGTACTTTCTCAGTAAGCTTTTCAAACTTGAGAAAACATTTTATTTTTTTAAATTTGAATTACTATTAATATAGTGTACATTAATTTTAGAAATGTTCTTTCCATTTTTGGAAGACTAAAAGTAAAAGTTTGTTAGCATTTGAAATTTTCTGTGCATATCTGATGTCTTTCTTTTATTTCCTATAATTGGCACTGATACCTATTTCCAGAGTCTCAGTGATTGTAAGGAAGGAAGAGACTGGGAGGTAAAGCTTCAACATTGTATATTCTTCCTACAAATGACAATCCTAAAAAGATACAAGTAAACATAAACCTAAGTGGGCTGTTAACCCTTTTTCTCTTCCAAAATTCTAGATGCAATAACATTTCCAGCTAAAATAAAGACATTTGTCTTCTCTGTCACTGGAGGTGTTATACGTGAAAATACAAAGAGGTTTCTAGGATTAGCTCCACAGATTTCCCTTATCATGTAAAACCTTGGACTGACTGTACCAGCAAGAATCAAAGAAAAGCAATATAGAAGATACCTAGAGAAAATTCAATAATTTATTCAGCAGTAACACTGACAAAATTAGAGCTAACAAAACATTAGGCTGTGAGATGAACTGTAGCCTCCTTTCTTTAAAGTAATTCTAGTTTTAATATTAGAATATTATAGAAAATATATTGCCAAACACTGATAATCAGTAACACTAAATTCTCTCAGATGAAATTGCTGCTTGGCATTTTCAACAAGTTATGCTTTTTGCTGCTTTATAAAAGTGATAATGTCAGCAGCCTCCAAGAGGTTTCTCCAGGTTCTTGGTGACTGTTGGGAGGAAAGAATTTCAGGACACAACGTGGAAGCCCAGCAAGTGACTGCAAAAGTATAATTTATGAAAGAGACAAGAACAGAGAGGGGGGAGGCTCCAAAGAGAACAGCTGCACTGGGAGAAAGTGATTTTTTGAATTCTTACTAATGGAAGGGGGAAAGGAGTATCCAAGGTTAAGGTGTTGGCTTTTACTAAGAATATGGGTAGTAATTCCCAGAATTGGGCTCCCTCCCATATTCATACCTTATATTGTTGTTTCGGAACTGTCATGATGATTTCAAGGGCACAGATTAAAATTACAAAGTAAATGATCGTATACTTAGCCAAAGTCCATATAAGGTGGCAGAGAGAGCTGGCAAGCTGGTTCTAAGTGGTGGTTATCAGCCTCTAGTTAGTTTCTGCTTGAGGGTTCTTTACTTTAACCCCGACACCCACTCTGCAAGCCCCTGAATCTTGTCTCAGCCATGTCTCCTAACCTCCTACTCTAACAATAAAGCTTTAATTAAAGATACCAATACAAATTTTAAAGTTTTTCTTTTAGATTTTTTTTTATTTTTTTTTATTTTTCTTTTTAGACAGAGCCTCAAGCTGTTGTCCTGGGTAGAGTGCCATGGCGTCACAGCTCACAGCAACCTCCAACTCCTGGGCTTAAGCAATTCTCTTGCCTCAGCCTCCTAAGTAGCTGGGACTACAGGCCCACCACAATGCTGGCTATTTTTTTGTTATAGTTGTCATTGTTGTTTGGCAGGCCCGGGTTGAATTCGAACCCGCCAGCTCTAGGGTATGTGCCTGGCACCTTAGCCGCTTGAGCTACAGGCGCCGAGCCTTTTACATATATATTTTTCTTTTTTTTATTAAATCATAGTTGTGTACATTAATGCAATCATGGAGTATAATGTGCTGAATTTATATACAATTTGAAATATTTTCATCAAACTGGTTAACATAGCCTTCATGGCATTTTCTTAGTTATTGTGTTCAGACATTTATATTCTGCATTTATTAAGTTTCACCTGTACCCTTCTAAGATGCACCATAAGCGTGGCCCCACCAACCACCCTTTCTCCACCCACTGTTACATATATTTTTAAGAGGATGAGGTAAGACATTTCACATTTAAATTTGGTATATACATAGTATTGCTAAGGCCCTCCTAATGCAAACTGATGATAGGAATTATTTAATTATGAAGTTGTAATATATTTTATACCACATATAAAAAATTTTATATTATATACCTATAATTTAGATATTAAAAGTGAGCTGTTTTCATTTCTTCCTGATTCAAGTCTTTTTTTTTTTTTTTTTGAGATGGAGCCTCAAGCTGTCACCCTGGGTAGAGTGCCAGAGCATCACAGCTCACAGCAAACTCCAATTCCTGGGCTCAAGCGATTCTCCTGCCTCCGCCTCCCAAGTAGCTGGGACTACAGGCGCCCACCACAATGCCCGGCCATTTTTTGTTGCGGCCATCATTGTTGTTTAGTGGGTCCAGGCAGGATTCAAATCTGCCAGCTCAGGTGCATGTGGCTGGCGCCTTGGCCCCTTGGCCCCTTAAGCCACAGGCGCCGAGCCTCAAGTCTTGTTATTATTTCATGAATACTAAAGTTATTTGATACCTTTTTGGTTGGAAAATAATATTTTTCTTCCTCAATTTTGGAATGTAACTACTAACTATGAATTTAGATTAGCAGTGTTAAAGTTTAAGCAGAAGCATCAAGACTTGATAACACTTGAGTGAGCATGAGGGGATGCTGCTCTCAGTTCCTACTCACATCCCTTCCAGTTCATGCACCACCGTCCGTTCACGTTTACTGAACTGCTAAGAGCAAATAAGAACAGGAAGCTGGTAAACTGGAGAAAGGCAAGAGATCTTTTGTTACTCCAAACATCAGACATTTAATTTAATTTAATTTTAAAACTTTTTCATTTGGCCTAGGATATTCTCCGAATTGTGTGCTTTTTCTGTTTCCTTTGAAAATATTTACAAATTTCTTTTAAAATTTATGACAAATTAAAATCCTTTCACATACCTTGCTTAAGTATTTTCTGGAGCACATCAAGTTTTCATCCCACTGTTGGGTGGAAATATGAATTGTATGGTTTTAAAAAAGCATGTTCTCCCTACAGTAGGTTTTTTTTTTTTAAACAATTGCTGTGTTCTAGTATAACCCACATTATAAAGTTTATTTCAAATACTGAATGGAATATTAAAATAGCAGAGATCACAATTTCTAACTAATTGCCTTGAGTAACTAAATAATAATTCCTCACATTACTTGGCACTATTTTAATTCTACAATCTGCAATGTTCTCTCTGTATTCCAGTGAATAACAATGTTACAATGAAGTAAAGGTAACAGTAAGATGTAATAGAATGACTCAAGTTGAGACTTATTTATCAGTAGGTAGGAAATATTTAAGTTTAAAGGAGCAAAAGAACAAGGAATATAATAATACTAATTATAATATTTATTTACTTACTTATTTAGCACTATTTACAAAGTTTTGTCTTAGTGCTCGCTTTATCCTAAAAACCATTTTAAAGATAAACATTGTAGTCAGCGGATTCTGGTATCTTCAGTGTATTCTAGAACTATATAGATATTTTAAAGTTTTAAAAGGTGTCTTTTATGTCATTTTTGCCAAAAAAAAAAGTCCTAAGAAGAAACTAGCAGGAAATAATCATCTCTACATCTCTACTTAACATATCAATAAAAGTAAAATGAGAATCTGCAAGATGAAATAATTTGCTCAAAGTCCCCAGGCTGGTGAAGTGACACAGACAAGGGTAAGGCACAGACCAGCATTTATATCTGTGAGCCTGCCACCTTCTCACACCCAGCTCACCCTGCTTTAAACAGGTATCAGTTCAGGGCTTACTCAACAAATCAAAGGTCACTGGGAAGTGAGCAGACATGAGGTTTGCCTGGCACAGCCTTGGATGGACACATACATTACCCCAGCATCCCATCTGATCAACGTCCCTATTCTCAGAGGTAGGCGGTGTGGGCAGACATGGTTTTCACACACAAGGAGTTTATAGTCCAGAAGAACAAACAATAACAGATATAATAATAAATAAATATAATTCATGGTAGAGGGAACTCAGTGCCCTAACATAGGTAAAAATCAGACAATTACAGTGAAGAGACTCCAACACGGGAATCAAGGAAGGCTTCACTTAACGAGACAGCATTTAGGCTCAGTACCCATAACACAGTTGTTACAGCACTGGCCACATACACCGAAATTGGAGGGTTTGAACCCAGCCCAGGCCAGGTAACACAACAATGACAACTACAACAAAAACAAATAGCCAGGTATAGTACTGCAGAGTTACAGGGCACGCAAAGCTTAACTGGTGGCGTATAAGAGCTCTTACTGCTCCACGCCCTTGCCAATGGTGATGCTGTCTCTTTTTTTAACCATTCTGGGGTGTACGTAGCAGTCAAGACCTGCCGCGTATTTGGGGAGGCCCAGCACAATATGAAAATTTGGGGCTACTTGTTCAAAGAATTAAGGACTGCTCAATGAGTCCAGAAGTGTGTGTTGGCCTGGGTAGTAATATCTCAGTACAGTCTTAATTAGGATTTTCCTGATAACTTTTGAAGTTGATCCTTTTTCATGTTTATTGGCCATTTAGCAATTCTCTTCTGTCAAGTGTCCCTTCAAATCTCTTGACTGTTTTCTGTTTTTTTTTTTTTTAAGTCATAAACACCATTTATTACCTTGGTATATCACACTGGTCTTGTTGCTGTTTCTTCACATTTAATTGGCTTTTCATGCTCCCTCCTCCCACAGTCTGGCTGCACAGTGCATCCTTCGCCTGCTAGCCTACAGCAGCAAGACGCTTACTCCACATCCCCGACACTCTTCATTCACAGGGTCACGGTTCTGGTCCACAAAGCCCTCCCTATCAAGAGTTCGTTCAGTGCTTGCGAAAGAATTTGTAGTAAACCAGGCCCCCCAGGATGGCCAACTCCAGTAAGATGACGATGGAGAGCAGCAGCTTGTTGGTCGTCACTCTATGAAGAGAAGCAAAGTGGGTGAGCAGTCAGAAGTGCGGGCAACCTTTTTTTTTTTTTTTTTTGTAGAGACAGAGTCTCACTTTATCACCCTCGGTGGAGTGCCGTGGCGTCATACAGCTCACAGCAACCTCCAGCACCTGGGCTTAGGCTATTCTCTTGCCTCAGCCTCCCGAGTAGCTGGGACCACAGGCGCCGCCACAACGCCCGACTATTTTTCTGTTTTGCAGTTCGGCCGAGGCCAGGTTTGAACCCGCCACCTTCGGTATATGGGGCCAGCGCCCTACTCGATGAGCCACAGGTGCCACCCGGGACAATCTTTTTTTTGAGAGTCTCACTATGTCGCTCTTGGTAGAGTGCCGTGACGTCACAGCTCACAGCAACCTCAAACTCTCAGGCTTAAGTGATTCTCTTGCCTCAGCCTCCCGAGTAGCTGGGACTACAGGCGCCCACTACAATGCCCGGCTATTTTTTGGTAGCAGTTGTCATAGTTGTTCAGCAGGCCTGGGCCGGGTTCGAACCCACCAGCCTCGGTGTACTCACTGAGCTATGGGCACCAGGCTATTATTTCTTTTTATTCTTAATACTATGGGTTTTGACAAATGTGTTTTTTGATCACACAGCCATTTGGTAGTACTCACAAAGTTCTGTAAATGTAACTTAGAGATAACACTGTCTACCTCACAGAAATGTTGAAAACTGGGATAATACCAAAGCATAAAAATGGTTCCTTGACTCTAAAATGTCTTCAAATAGTAGTTATACTTCCTTCCTTACTTTATTTTTTTCATTTTTTATTTTTTTTGAGACAGAGCCTCATGCTGTCACCCTGGATAGAGTGCCATGGCGTCACAGCTCACCGCAACCTCCAATTCCTGGGCTCAAGTGAGTCTCTTGCCTCCGCCTCCCAAGTAGCTGGGACTACAGGTGCCTGCCACAACGCCCGGCCGTTTTTTTTGGCTGCAGCCGTCACTGTTGTTTGGCGGGCCCGGGCTGGATTCGAACCCGCCAGCTCAGGTGTACGTGGCTGGCGCCTTAGCCCGTTAAGCCACAGGTGCCGAGCCTTCCTTACTTTAAAAACAGCTCTTTTAGAAGGGTTAAGCTAGGAAAAATATATTATACATGTATGAAAAAGTTTACCATTTCTGAAATCGAGGTGAATTGTATTTCAAAGTAGCAGAAATACAGTCTCATTAATCTATCCACATAGAGCCACAGTAGTTATCTATTACATTTGTGAGCATATGTTGGGACAAAAGTTTGGGACTGACTCTCTAGTGTCAAAGTCCAGCTTATGGATAATCCCGCTTTAGGATAGGTAACTAGAAGCTTGGGGCATGTTCTTCATTCCCTTATAAACTTCTTTCCTCTTACTCTCTCCTCTTTCTCTTTCTGCTCTCCTATAAACTCAAATGGATATCACTATTAAAAAGGTAGCATAGGAGCTTCAAAACATCTTTTGTTTACACAAAGAATGTTCCCTGTAGGTTTCTCCCTGTTCCACAAGGAATTTGTCACTGTTAAGGAAACGTCACCCCTCCAGCTAGTTCCATGACTGGGCTGTAGTTTTGTTTCATGTCAGGCCACGTGTGCTGAAGGTCATGCACCAAGGTACTGGTGGCAGTTAAATCCTGATCCTCAAAGAGCTGTTATTTATCATATTATTGTTCTGCAGAGAGGTGAATGAAATTGAGCCAAGTGACTGGTGGGAAGATGGAAGTCCATCTTGCTTTTTGGGAAATGAAGCCATAGTTAGCTGATATGTGGCAAATGCTGTTTCACCAAAAGTACAAACCATAGTGGCCCCACACAGGAGAATGCCAGCTGCCCCGCCCTGCAGACCACTGCGATGCCACTATCATCTGAAACAGCTTTTGTTTCCCTGGAATTTATTTTCAAAATGCTGCATGAGGCAGTGCACATAGTTCTCTGGGTGATCTGACAAAGAGCTGACAGGGCCTGCTGCATCTTGGCTCAGTCACTGCCCACCAACAGTGACAACCCAGGAGTTTTCTTTTTCTTTTTTTTTTTTTTGAGACATAGCCTCAAGCTGTCGCCCTGGGTAGAGTGCTGTGGCATCACAGCTCTTAGCAACCTCTAACTCCTGGACTCAAGTGAGTCTTCTGCTTCCGCCTCCCAAGTATCTGAGACTACAGGCGCCCACCACAACACCAGCTATTTTTGGCTGCAGCCATCATTGTTGTTTGGCGGGCCCGGGCTGGATTTGAACCTGCCAGCTAAGGTGTATGTGGCTGGTGCCTTAGCCGCTTGAGCCACAGGTGCTGAGCCAGAAGTTTTTTTTTTGAAGTCTACTTCTTGCTAACAAGACACAACTTTGCAAAAGAGGGCTGACTCCTAGGAAGGGCAAGCAAAGCCAAAAGCAAGTACTAAGCAGTAGCATCGAGTTTTTACAAATACATTTTTATTATTGCTGTAAGGAATCTAAGCTGGAATTCAGCGTCCTTTCAGCTGAGAAATGTTCTACTGCTCTAAGTCAGAGCAGTATACACTTTTAAAAATTTTTTTGCAGTTTTTGGCCAGGGCTGGGTTTGAACCTGCCACCTCCGGCATATGGGGCTGGCGCCCTACTCCTTTGAGTCACAGGCGCCGCCTGAGAGCAGTATACACTTTTAAAAAAGGATTTTATCCTAGGATGTTTACGTATACAAGACCATATTCCCGACTTTATTTCTCTGATCTGCGGGGTGTAAGTGTAGGGACAGTATGGCTCCAAGTGTGGAGGTGCTATATTAGGACTTCTGTCAGTCACTGTTTCAAGCTTTTCTGGTTGAAAACATTAAGACTTGAGAGAAATTAATTTTGTAAAACTTACTTTCGGGACATTGAACGGAGAATCTTTCGACTTTTGCTCAAGTTTTCACTTGTGTTTACCAGCTGAGAAGAGAAAACCGCAATTATTTCCCTTTTCATCCAAAAGTACACACTGTACAATCTGAATATTCTTTTTTTTTTTTTTTTTGTAGAGACAGTCTCACTTTTTCTCCCTCGGTAGAGTGCCATGGCGTCACAGCTCAGAGCAACCTCTAACTCCTGGGCTTAGGCGATTCTCTTGCCTCAGCCTCCCGAGTAGCTGAGACGCCGCCACAACGCCCAGCTATTTTGCTGTTTTGCAGTTTGGCCGAGGCCGGGTTTGAACCCGCCACCTTCAGTATATGGGGCCAGTGCCCTACTCACTGAGCCACAGGTGCTGCCCCTGAATATTCTTAAACTAACTTAAGTAGTGTAATGTTGAAAATCTCTAAGAAATCAAACCAATTTAAATGATTTCTGAACATAAGCAGAAGAACCTGGAAAGGACAAGATATTAATCAAGTAGGCTTCGGAATCATTACATCCCCAGGTTGCTATGGGGATGGACTTCTGAGACTGGAATAATCTTTCACCCTGATACTCAAAACAGGAAGCTTTCAAATGTACCTAGCCAGTGACTGTGAAGCAACTTTGAGCAGCTTAACATCTGAATTTCATCAACCAAATTCCAGGACAGCCTCTTGAGTTGTTTGCTTCTGTGGGTGGTGGGTTACTGCTTTAGGGAATCTAGAATCTTTTTTTCTTTACTACTTTAAGAGACAGATACATTGAATTATGAAAGAAGTTGACCCCCTTGGACTTTCCCCTTTCAATTAAAGCAGGAGGGGATAATAATCTAGATAGCTGGAGGGTATTTCACCTCCTGCAGATGGTGACCTGCCATCTGTTCCCATTCCCCAGTGGCCTTGGTAATTTTCTCTCAGCTCCCTGTTTGGCTTTTAAATTTAAACTGTCTACCCAGTGTGTTCACCCTCTGCAAGCAAGCTGCACTCTCTATAGCTTGCCTTGAATTTAGTACTTCGTTGTGACTTTTCAGTGAAGAGGGAAGGGTATTACTGATTTGAGAATGGACAACTGTATCAAGATGGGAAGAAAATCTCAAATCCCCACAATGAGCTAATATTTTCCTGTCTAAATCTTAGCTACAGTATCTGTTTTTCAGTTTGATTTGCCTGATGCTATTAAGAATACAGCATTCCACTGGCAAACTGTACTATTTTAAAGATTCCCATTTATGAAAAGGAAGAAATGAGTTATTTTTCAGGGCCTCTTAAAGTGATACTAGATTAGAGGTCCCCAATAACGATCATCATTTGGCCTAAATATTTGTTTACTATCCACAATGGTCCTTATCTTAGGAAACAATAAAGGGTTATAGTCCAGGATTGAACTACGATTTATAAATCTATAAAATATGATTGGTACTATTTTGTGACATATGGAAAACAGTGTGAGCTCTGAAGGGCAGGGTATAAGTAGATGTTTTCATAAGAACAACAGACTATCCCACTAGATGTTTGAGAAGTTAAAATCTGATTGGTGGTTTTGAATCTGTAAGTGTCTTTTTACATATTGAAAAATGTAGAATTGAGAATGTAGAAATGTAGAATTGAGTTTTCATTTGAATGACTCAAAGAAGGAATGCAGGAATTATGTGGGTCACTATGAAAGTTTTGAGATAACACAAAAATCAAGAATCATAAAATCCTTGTAGATGGAAACAAATGAAGTCCTCCCGGCATCACTGATAAACTGAGCAAGTTGAAACTTGCATGGGTGAATCAGAAAGGACATTGTCCACTATGTTTCTTGGAAGTGACTAATGCAGCATAACCGTGTCAAAACTTTTATAGTGACCCATATAATAAGCGTGAAGTGGCTGCAGTCTTACAAGTGCAGAAATCAGATCACTTTGGTCTTTTTCTTCCTTCACTTCACAAAAATTTCTAATGATGTCTAAATCTTGGGGTAAAATTACTTGAGAGCTCCTCTTAGAAAGGAGCAAGCTACAAATTGAGAAAAGGTTACTCCCTGGATTCACAACAGCTATAGCTTCTGGCCTCAGTATGGCATCCAGGTGTGGGGGCCCAGCTACTCCCCGACTGCCCGGACATACCCTACTCTTGGTACGTTCCAGCTGCTCTCGTTGTTCTCCCAGCTCTTCTATGATTTCTGAGCCAATCTGGTCAGTCTCCATGGCAATCCGATGAGAACGCTCAATACTTTGGGTGGCTCGGTTCAGACTTTCAGTGCCTTGCAGAAGCAATGCTCTTTGAGACTGCAGCTGACTCTGACAGGAGGATGGAAGGGAAACATTAGGCTTCTTCCCCCGTCAGTCCACTGCCAGCATGTTCCTTATGACCTTCCTTGTGTAGGAACATGCTGTGAACGTACGAGAAGGTTCACAGTCAACGATAATTCCTATTACTTGTAAGACAGAACCAAAGATGGTTAAGAGCTACAAGATCCTTTTCAAGACCACAGTCTGAAGCAGAACCTGGAATTCAATCAATAGCATCACAACGCCTCCCATTTACATGCTCTTTTACACTTCAGCAAGGCGAGGAAACAAGGATTCAACACTGGAGCATTTTCCCTGTGTGTGTGATGCATTTGAACTGGTCCATGTGCCTCTTGAATCAGTAACTTCTGAGAAGCAGCAGCTCAGAGCTCAGATTTGGGAGCTGCAGGGGCTCCCTGATAATGCACGCAGCCTACAACTTTGACAGTGCTACGTGCAAACCAACTGAACCTTGCAGGCCTAGAAAATGACTGACGATTCCCACTTGCCAGATACTGAGGGGCTATGAATGAATTATTCCTTTTTAGCACATAAATCATTTAGAAATCTAAGACTCTACTGTGTTCTGGAAAAAACTTGTGACTATACCTGTCGTGAGCCCCCAAAAAAATTTTACCTCAGGCCAAATATAGCTGGTGACTTACTCTCAGAGAAGGTTGTATCTGGGCCTTGAATAAGCTTTCACAGCTGCCCTAATTTTTTAAATCCCCACTGAAGTTTTATTCCACCTATAATCCTAAACACAGCATGAGTACAAAAGTAGCCTTTGTGGCACCAGAATTAACAACCACTGACAGAAACAGGGGCAACTCTCAGTTCTTAGCTTTTCAAAGCACACAGCATACAATCAAGGGGACCAGCTCATAGGCCTATGACAGAGCAGGTGACTAGCAGTAATAGGACGTCACCTCAAAGCCAAAAGACTGATTCAGACAGCAGAAGCTGTAAGTAGCACTTTCACTTAATAAATGGGATAGAGACCAGTGGATGACGAAACCACTCAGTAATGTTATTTCAAAGAAAGAAGGAAAAAAGTTTAAAGAATGTAGATTTTCAACTGATCAGGTTAAAGAAAGAGCAGGAAAAGAAAGATTACATAAACCAACCTTATTTTTAGAGACGAAATCTCATTCTGGCTCAGGCTGGTCTCAAACCTGTGAGATCAGGCAATCCACCTGCCTCAACCTCCCAAGTGCTGGGATTACAGGCGTGAGCCACCGCACCCGGCCCAAAATTATTCTTTTAACTTGTCTTCCCTTCTTTTTGTAATAGCCAAAGTCACTTGTATAACTCTCATTTTAACAAGCTCCACCTGCCTGTTTCCTGTCTCCTTTCACTGGTGGTCTCTCAGCTTCTGATTTGTAGTGATCTGTCTCTCCATTTGAAGATTTTACACCATTCTCAAAATGTTTAGTTTTGACCTCAACAATGTCAATCCAGAATCCTTCTGAATGTCTGTTAAAGTATAATCAGGACTCATCATGAAACAAGATGCTGTTTGTTTAAAACTGCCCCTGCTAGCCTTTCTGCATATGCTCAGTTTGCACTGGTGGGCCCCTTTCCATTTCTCTTCCATACTACTTGCTACGCAATTTCTACTTGTACTGTATTTGTGGAATATAATACAAATGCAGCACATGAAACTTAAACTTTGTGAAGTTTTATTTTATTCCTTTAACTCTCCAGCTTCTCTAGATTACTTCAAAATATAGAATTTCAGTTAGTCCAATTTACATGGATAAGTCAGAATCCTGAAGGCTAGAAAGGCAGTGTGGCTCACCTTTCATTACCACAGAATAAGGTGTTAACCCCTTCTTCAGCAGCAGGCTCATTCTCTACTATATCTCAGTTGTTGGGCCACTTTGACATTAAAGTAAAGGCAAGCTGGATTAATTTTATAACAATACTCCTGATAAATTAAAAACCTAAATGAATTTTTTAGGCATACTTGAGAAAGTGATGCCAAAATTTATATAAAACAATGAAAGCTCAAGAAAAGAAATTAGATCAATGGGTCAGAATCCAGATATAAAAATAGGTAAAACATACAGATTTTCTATATATTACGTATATAAAGAAATCTAATGCATATGATTTGGAAAAACATGCATTAAATAGAGTGTGTGCCCCAGGGAAAAGGGTAATTGGATGCAGAAAAAAGAGAGCGGAAAAAACAAATGAAGTCTAGTATGCACTGATAATGTCAACTATATTTCATGATATGGTTAATTTTTGTAACATAGGCCCTTAAGGAGAATAAAACAGCTGAAGCTTACAATATGCTCATTCTCTGCTGCGTATGTGCCATATTTCATGTCTCCTCGTCCTCCAGGTGTGGCTGTCAAAGGTGTGCTTCTCACTTCCCGATGGAGTTTGGCAAGGTCCTTCCGGTAGTTTCGGAGCTTAGACATCATAGGGTTACGGAAGGACAGAGGTGCATAACGTAGTTCCTCCTCCATCTCTGCCAGCTGGGAAGGCAGACAGTGTGAGTAGAAGCCCTGGTCCTGCCCTCTCCTCTGGGGATGTGCCTAGTTCCAACTAAGAAAACCAGAGACCACCCCTACTAAGGATTCAACCATACAGTACAGGAGGCAGGGATTATGTCTGGCCTGGTCACCTCATTCTGGGTACCTGGAACAGTACCTAGCAAGCATAAAGCAGGCATTCAAAAAAATATGTGATGAATGAATGAATGAAAAACAGAAGACCCCCTACAGCTTATTAAATGTTTTTACTTGTATTCTCTCATTTAATCCTCACTTTCTCCATCTCAAGATGGAGGACTTAAAGAAAGCCTGCCTTAGCCAGGCATTGAGGTGGGCGTCTGAAGTCCCAGCTACCTGGGAGGCTGAGGCAAGGCAATCGCTTAAGCCCAAGAGTTTGCTGTGACCTGTGACACCACGGCACTCTACCGAGGGTGACATAGTGGTATTTGTCTCAAAAAAAAAAAAAAGAAAAGAAAGCCTGCCCAAGATTACATAGTAAGAAGAGTCAAGATTCAAAATCTTTAAACTCTCAACTCTTTTTTTAGAGCTTGGCCTGGTTAAAAATTCCAGTCAAGAAGTACTCTGAAGTCTAATATACTAAAAATGATAGGGGTCTGGTATGAGCGTTGTTCTTTCTTCTCCACCTCTTTCTGAAAATCATTTGTTTATCTCTATATCAGAGATACCACAAGCCCACAGAGTAGGCTGCTTTGTGGAATCAGACTTCCATTTCTCTGGGATAAGTACAATGTAACATCTAGACACCTTCATAAGAAGCCTTAAATTATTTTTAATTGTCTGGGATGACCAGAGTAGGACTCCTAATTTTGCTCGGTTCAGAGAAAGACAGTACATGTGCACCAAACAAGCCAGGGCTAACTAAGGGAGTTTTAAACGCTACCAAGGTGTAAACTGAAAGAGAAGACTGTCCCATACATCACAGATACGCCTAGCTGTACATGTACTAAGAAACGTTTCTAGCACTCCCATCAGGAAGAGATACCCCCTCAATATGGTAGCCTAGTCCTTCTTACAGGAGATGCGGAACAGAGAAAAGGATGCAGACAAGCTTCCTTCTCAGAACTTCATTGGGATAACTGGGAAGCTGATCTTCAAAAAGAAGAAAGTTCTCTCATCTAAAACAAACTTTTCTTCCGGTCAGCTCTGAGATGGCAAAATGTAGGGGCAACTATTTCTGCAGATTACTACCAGGGACCTGGATTTTAGCTCCAATTTTTTTTTTTTTTTCTTTTAGACAGGGCCTCAAGCTGTCACCCTGGATAGAGTGCTGTGGCATCACAGCTCACAGCAACCTCCAATTCCTGGGTTCAAGTTAGTCTCCTGCCTCCACCTCCCAAGTAGCTGGGACTATAGGTGCTTGCCACACACCCGGCTATTTTTTTTTTTTTTTTTGGTTGCAGCCGTCATTGTTGTTTGGCGGGTCCCAGCTGGATTCGAACCCGCCAGCTCAGGTGTGCGTGGCTGGCACCTTAGCCTGTTGAGCCACAGGCACTGAGCCAGCTCCAATTTTTTTTTAGAGACAGAGTCTTCACTTTATCACCCTCAGTAGAGTGCTATGCGTCATAGCTCACAGCAACCTCCAGCTCTTGGGCTTAGGGGAGATTCTCTTTCCTCAGTATCCCAAGTAGCTGGGACTACAGGCGCTGACCACAACACCCAGCTATTTTTTTGTTATAGTTTGGCCGGGGCCAGGTTTGAACTTGCCACCCTTGCTATTTGGGGCCAGCACCCTGCTCACTGAGCCACAGGTGTCGCTCCTTTAGCTCCAATCTTAATGGGTTTGCTAAAGCTAGAGCATAATGACATGGAGTTAGAAGGACTCCTACCTCTTGCTTCCAGAGTTAGAGCAAAAAAGAAAAAAAAAAAAGACAGAAAGGAAAATGGCTAGAATTACTGCTGAGCTAGAATTACTACTGAGGATCAATTTAAAGACCATACCTTATCTTACTGTCAAGGTCTTAAAAAGATTACTTGGAAGAAGGTATGAGAACGCCCCTTCTACTCACAGCAGGTCTACACACACACGTCACTACAAAAGTTTTGAGACAGACTGTTATGGCCCATTATTTCATGTCCAAGGAACACAGTTGGCAGCGTCTTTTCTTATTCACCTGAGCAGGTTTCAACTTGCTCAGCTTATCAGTATTGCAGGAAGGGCTTCATTTGTTTTAGTCCTGTGTTTCCTGATTTTTGTGTATCTCAAAACTTTTTTAATTACCCACTTTTTTTTTTTTTTTTTTTGTGGTTTTTGGCCGGGGCTGGGTTTGAACCCGCCAACTCTGGCATATGGGGCCAGCTCCCTACTCCTTTGAGCCACAGATGCCGCCCAAGCTACTTTTTTTTTTTTTTTTTTTGAGACTGAGTCTCACTCTACTACTTGGGCTATAGTGCAATAGCATCATAGCTCACAGTAACCTTGAACTCCCGGACTCAAGAATCCTCCTGCCTCAGCTTCCCAAGTAGCTGGGCACCACTATGCCCAGATAATTTTTCTATTTTTTGTTTAGACAGGGCCTGCCCAGGCTGGTCTGTAACTCCTGGTCTCAAAAACTCCTCCCAACTTGGCCTCCCAAAGTGCTGGGATTATAGGGGTGAGCCACCTTTCTAGCCCAAGAATATGTTATCAAAGACTCCTGTTTGTTTAATTAATTTGTTATTATTTTTTGAGACAGAATCTCACTATGTCACCCTCGGTAGAGTGCCATGGCATCACAGCAACCTCAAACTCCCAGGCCCAAGCAACTCTCCTGCCTCAGCCCACCAAGCAGCCAGAACCACAGGCACCTGCCACAACGCCACCTGGCTATTTTTTTTTGCTCCAGTTGTCATCGTTGTTTAGCAAGTCTGGACTGGGCCCAAACCCGCCAGCTTGGGTATATGTGACCAGCGCCATAACCAGTGAGCTACGGGCGCCGCCCAAAGACTGCTATTTCAGGAGTCTTCAAGCTTTACCCATTTGTGTTTGTTAAACCCTTTTAATACCCATTCCCATCGATTAGTTTTAGTTAGTAAGAAACAGTCAAAATCAAGAAAAAAGTCAACAGCACAACCAATCTGTAATCACGTCATAGCACCACTTCTGCAAAAGATCAGAACCCAGGTAGAAGAGGAAACAAAGACTTTGTCTCCGTTCTCACCGTTTCATTTGCTTCCTGTTGCTTTTCATCAAAATCTCTGATCAACTTCTTCTTCTCTTCTAGAAAAGATGGGTAAGTTTCAAATAATCATTACTATCTCCATACATTTGTAGAGACCACTTCCTCTGCTTAGAATAAACTTCCCATTCTTCCCCAGCTGTGGGTAGTTGTACTTCATTACCCTCAAAGGCCTTTGAGGGGGAAGAGGGGAAGAATATTACTGGTACTATTCACATTTAGTACCCAGGGAACAAGACAACCCATGCTTGGGACAGTCCTGCTTCATTATTGGGTCCCAAAGGCCAACAGCATCCCTACTAAGAAGCACTGAGTTATGCTCAACCTTTTCTCCTCCCTCATCCTAAGTGAGGGACCAGTCACACTTTCATTAGTAAGAATGTTTACCAGTCCTGGTTCTCTAAAATCTCTGTCCCTACCTTCATCCCAAAGGTGAATCAATTCTTCTGTACTAACCCTTATCCAGTACTTTCCTGAAAACCTATTCAGAATCCACCTACTCTGCTCGCTGGGAGGCTGCATGGTGTGGTCCTTGTCTCTCCCTCGGGGTGGTATTGGTAGACTCTCATCGTGAGACTGTCAATCCCTTTTCAGTTCTCTTTCAGCCTTTCTCATGATGTCATTTTGGTACTAATATGTCTTTAATACCTAAAAATCACTAATCTCCCCTTTTAACAAAAAATAGCACAAGCTTCAGCTTCAAAGCAATAACATCTAACCAAAACAGTATTATTTTGCCTTCACAGTAATTTTTCTGATCATTTACCGGTTATACACATTTTCCACTTAAAATATGGTACCATTTCCTTTTTAAATCACTATGTATTGGCCGAGCGCAGTGGCTCATGCCTGTAAGCCTAGCACTCTGGGAGGCTGAGACAGGCAGATTGCTTGAGCTCAGGAATTTGAGACCAGCTCGGAGCAAAATAGAAAAATTAGCTGAGAGCTGTGGTGGGTACTTGCAGCCCCAGCTACTCAAGAGACTGAGGCAGGAGGATCACTTGAACCTAGGAGTTAGAGGTTGCTGTGAGGTAGGATGATGGTATGGCAGGCTAACCTTGCAAAAGAAACTGTTACAAAAAAAAAAAAAAAAATTTTTTTTTTTTCACTACATATTAAATTATTTTGCACGAATTAAGTTGACTTAAAAGAAAGTCACTAGGCTCGGCGCCTGTGGCTCAACGGGCTAAGGCACCAGCCACCTACACCTGAGTTGGTGGGTTCGAATCCAGCCCGGGCCCGCCAAACAACAATGACGGCTGCAACCAAAAAGTGGCCGGGCGTTGTGGCGGGCGCCTGTAGTCCCAGCTACTTGGGAGGCAGAGGCAGGAGACTCGCTTGAGCCCAGGAATTGGAGGT
>CAUYRH010020800.1:0-12525 GCA_963574655.1 Perodicticus potto | reverse complement strand
TTCTTTTTTAATTTGTTTATGTGTTGAATTATATTTATAGATTTACATATATTGAACGAGCCTTGAGATCCTGGGATAAAACCTGCTTGGTCATGGTGTATAATTTGTTTCATGTGTTGCTGGATTCTGTTTGTTAGGCTCTTGTTGAATATTATTGCATCAATATTCATTAGTATTATTGGTCTATAATTTTCTTTTCTTGTTGGGTCTTTTCCTGGTTTGGGGATCAAGGCGATGTTTGCTTCACAGAATGTGTTGGGTAGTATTCCTTCTTTTTCTATATTTTGGAAAAGGTTGATAATACAAGTGCTAGTTCCTCTTTAAAGGTTTGGTAGACTTCTGATGTGAAGCCATCTGGTCCCAGGCTTTTATTTTTAGGGAGATTTTGTATAGTTGATGCTATTTCAGAACTTGATATAGATCTGTTCAACATTTCCACTTCATTCTGGCTAAGTCTTGGTAGGTGGCTTGCTTCCAAGTATTGGTCAATTTCCTTCAGATTTTCATATTTCTGAGAATCAGGTTTCTTACAATATTCATTAGGGATTTTTTTGATTTCTGAGGAGTCTGTTGTTATTTTTTCTTTGCCATTTCTGATTGATGAAATTAGAGATTTTACTCTTTTTTTCCTGGTTACGTTAGCTAAAGTTTATCTATTTTATCGACCTTTTCAAAAAACCAACTTTTTGATTTATTGATCTGTTCTATAATTCTTTTTTTTTTCAATTTCATTTAATTATGCTCTAAGTTTGGTTATTTGTTTCCTTCTGCTGCATTTGGAATTGGAATGTTCTTCCTTTTTAGTTGCTTGAGATGTTCCATTAAGTTGTTAACTGCCTCTCCCCTCTGTTCTCTTGAGGAAGGCTTGCAGTGCTATAAATTTTCCTCTTAGGACTGCCTTTGCAGTAATTCATGTCTTCATTGTCATTTTGTTCCAAAAATTTGGTGATTTCCTTCTTAATCTTGTCTATGACCTCTCTATCATTCAGCATAAGGTTATTTAGCTTTCATGTTTTTGTATGACTATGCAGATTCCTTTTGTGACTGAGTTCAAATTTTATTCCTTAATGGTAGAAGAAGATGCAGGGAATAATTTCTATTCTTCTAAATTTGCTGAGGTTAGGCTTGTAACCTAAGATGAGATCGATTTTGGAATACGTTCCACGGGCTGATGAGAAGAATGTGTACTAAGTTTTGTTAGGATGAAATTTACTGTAGATGTCTGTTAAATCCAAATGTTGAATGGTTAAGTTTAAATCTAAAATTTCTTTGCCTAACTTCTTATTTGAGGATATATCCAACACTGCTAAAGGAGTGTTCAAATCTCCGACTACTATGGAGCTGGAGGAAATCAATCTCTGACTACTATGGAGCTGGAGGAAATCAAGTTGCTCATGTCTGTTAGAGTTTTTCTTATAAATTGAGGTCCATTGTGGTTGGGTGCATAAATATTAATAATTGAAATCTCATCATATTGAGTAATACCCTTAACAAAGGTGAAGTTTCCATCCTTATCCTTCCTTACCATTGTTGGCTTAAAGCCTATTTTGTCTGTGAATAAGATTGCAATACCTAGTTTTTTCTGCTTTCCATTTGCCTAGAATATAGATGACCATCCCTTCACCCTGAGGATGTATTTATCTTTTAAGGTAAGATGAGATTCTCGTATTCAGCAGATATCTGGCCTGAGTTTCTGTATCCAGTCAGCCAACCTGTGCCTCTTTAGAGGACAATTTAAGCCATTCACATTAATTGAGAATATTGATAAGCCTGGCAGAATTTGGGGTATCGAGTTTTTCGAAAGTCCGGTGGACATTTTTAATCCTTTTGCCACTGTGTAAGATGGAATTTGATCAAAAGTTTCTGAGTGAGTTTACTCTTTTGGTGCAAGATTGCGCTGGTCATTATGGAGGATCAGTCTGAGAATATCCTGGAGAGTTGGCTTAGTTATACCAAATTTCTTCAACATGTGAATGTCATTAAAGTATATAATTTCTCCATCATAAATGAAACTCAGTTTAGCTGGATACAGGATCCTGGGTTGAAAGTTATTTTGTTTTAGGAGATTAAAGTCAATGATTATCCTTTTTTATCTTGAATGATTTCAGCAGAGAGATGTGCAGTTATTCTGATACTTATCCCCTTGTAAGTTATGGTTTTCTTACATCTGGCTGCTTTCAGAATTTTCTCCTTTATATTTACTTTAGTGAAGTTAATTATGATGTGCCTGGGGGATGTCTGATTTGGGATGAGTCGTGCTGGGGTTCTGAAACTGTCTGCTATCTGAATTTCAGAATCTCTTGGCATGTCTGGAAAGTTCTCTTTCATAATCTCATGAAGAAGGGCCTCTGTGCCTTATGAACCCACTTCATCGCCTTCAGGGATCCCTATCAGGCAAATATTGCTTTTCTTCAAATTATCCAAGAGCTCTCTGAGAGAATGATCCATTTTTGTTCTCCATTTCTCTTCCTCTCTGAGAGTTTGGGAGCATTCAAAAGCTTTATCTTTATCTATGTCAGAAATCCTTTCTTCTGCTTGCTCCTTTCTGTTACTGAGGGATTCTATTGTATTTCTCAGATCTTTGAGGGCTGCAAATTCTTGTCTCAATGTGTCAAAATCTTTGGTGGTTTTGTCTTTGAATTCCTTGAATTTGAGACAACTTTTGAAATGCTCCTTGAATTTCTAATTCCAACTTTTCCTCTATTTTATTCATCTTATTTGCAATCCAAATTCTGGATTCAGTTTCTGACATCTCAGCCATCTGTTTATGAATGGGATCTTCAGTTATGTCCACCAAATTGTTCCTTGGCGTGGTTGATCTACTTTGGTTATTCATGTTACCAGAGCTTTTCTGCTGATTCTGCCCCTTGATCATTTTGTACCATTTGGCTAGGTTAGCAGATAAGGAGAAGTTTGGTTGGGGGCTCAACGAGTAGTGATTGGTCCGTCCATCCTTTGCCCAAAAGCTGGGACTGGTGTCTATACTTTTTCCCCTACAGCCTTGCCAAAGACCCATACAGTGCTACAGCCTAAAAACCTAAGGACCTTCTTGGTCCTGGTCTCTTTCTTACCCTAGTAAATCAGTTACTCTGGGTTGAAGTCTCAGCTTTTGTTTTGTATCCTTGGGGTAGCAGCTCACCTCAGCAGAGTTGATGTGCGTGTTCAACCTTCTCTCTTGGCTCAGATTCAAACCATTGGATTTCTTGCTAAACTTCTGTCCTTTAACTCTCCTTCTGGACTAAATCTGGCCCCAGTCAGCCATCTTGCTTTCACCCCCAAAGTATGGTCAATTAAATTTCACATGATTCCTTTTTCTCTTATAGCAGGTCTAAATGTCCCTGTTCCTTTGTTTGTACTTACCATTTATTTGTTGATGAGTCAGGTAATTTGCCCCATAAAGCTTTCTATACTGTGTCCCTTTCTAATAAGAAATGTATATATGTATAATAGATATATATACTACACAGTCGGTACATACACTATATATACAGGGTGTTTATAAAATTAGTGTGCAATTTAAATTAGTCAATTATTTTAAATCCCCCCCAAACTTTATTGACACTCTATATATATATTCCTGCTCTCAGTCCCTGGCCTAGAATTCCTAAAATCTTTGTAATTTCTTGGGTGATAAGAACATCTTTTGTCCCAGTAAGCAACTCTTGGTGGGCTCTTAGATGAGGGTTATCACCAGGAAGACCACTATGCTATGAGGACTGGATAGTAGTTATATTCTAATTTTATTGTTTCTTCTTTAATATTATCTGAAGTAATTTTGTTGAAATACCCCCTTCATCAGTTATAGACTTATATGAAGTTAAAGTTTTTACAAGAAAAGCAAGATAAATGTTTAGGTTTTTATCTTCATCTTCCATTTTTTAAATAGTGAATTGGTTTCCTAACATTATCCAAGCTATTTCATATGTCATTATGAACTCACGCCTTTAATCATATTTGATGGGTTCCAAACCATTTCAATGGTTGCATTAGAGAAGAGGATGAATTGGTGTGGCAAAGGGAGAATGGGACTCTTAACAGAAAGGGAAAATCTCTCAGCACAAAACTGTTAGGATAATTGATTGGTATGGGCTGAATTGAGTCCCTCTCAGTGTTCATTTGTTGAAGCCTTACCACCACTGTGACTGTATTTAGACATATGGTTTTGAAGAAGTAATTAATATAAAATGAAAATGTCAGGGTGGTGTCCTAATATGATTGAATTGGTGGCCTTACAAGTAAAAGAAATCTCTCAACATACCCCTCCACTTTCATGTGCTGAGGAAAGGTCATTTGAAACATACCAAGGAGGCATCTGTGTAAACCAGAAAGTGAGCTCTCATCAGAAAACAAATTTACAGGTACCTTGATCTTGAATTTCAGCCTCCAGAAGTGTGACAAAATAAATTTCTGTTGTGTAAGCTGCCCATTCGCTGGTATATAGTTATGGAAGAGAGAGCCAACCAATACAGTAAAATAGGTAAGGTCAAGTCGCAGCAAAATTCCACTCATTCTGTAAGACACAGTATTTAATCAGGAAGAAAAGGCACTTCTGCATGTGCAGTCCTTCCAAATGCCTTCTTCCCACTGAGAAAGAGTTTAGAATAATCTCTGGGGGTATTTCATAGTTTCAGGTACCCCCCTGGCACTAATAATCAGTTTTCATGTTGTTCTTTGGTTTACAGATTATTGAGATTGATCAATTTATTGAAACACATTCATTGAGCATGTCTTATTTTCCAGAGACTGGGCCATTTGTTGAACAAGACAAATGTAGCCTATCCATTCATGGGGGAAAAAGTAAGGTTGCAGCTCTTAGCCAAATAATTGTATGTACTTTTAATGCCTCTAGATTGCCAGATATTTTGTTCATTGAAGAGTAGGTACAGAAAAGGGGAAGAATATTACAGTATTTTTCCTAATTTTAATGGAATAAGCTCTGGTCTATAGCTATTGCAGTCTAAATTCCTCTTTTCTCTATAGGGAAAGTCTATGAAATTGTTTATTTTCTCCTTGAAACTGGCGTATGGAGATGAGAATATGCTTAAGAAAGAAAACACTAAATTAAATGTGATAGGAACCTGGTATTTGAGTGACAATAGTCAAATACACATAGAACAAGTAAATTCACCAGTAGTATGGCAGTAAATCACTTTAGGCTAAATAATATGTTCATTAGATTAAAAAAAAGCTTCCTCTATCAGTCAGCACATATTTAGATAAAAAAAAAATCAATTAACATTTGTGAATTAGTCATCCTTTGTTCTGTCTTTAAAAAAAGAATGAAACTAATTATTAACTGTGAAAAAATGGGACTTTCATGAAATATGTTCCTTGGAGGATAGTGATAGACTGCTAGGCTTTTAAAAATTCAAACATTTGCTTTTACCCTTTAATGGTGATCTAGGAATTCTATACTTTCAGCTCTTATTAGGGGAAAAAAGTCATCAGTTCAAAATATATACCATTTTCTGTTTATAGTGTGTTTCTATCCCAGTGAAAGCAAAACGCTTAGGTGATAAAAAGAAATGCATCTGTTTCCTAATCAGAGTGAGAGATGGACATGAAATTTCTGGCTGGTGTTGTCTCTAAATGGTTGTTATCATGCTATGATGTGACTACCTAAGGGGGAAACATAATATAGAAAAGGAGATAAGCAACAGAGTTACAAGTGGATTGAAGATAGATGTGTCACTCAGGATGTTTTTTTAACATCTAAAACATCTGAACAGCAGAATAAATACAGAATACAGAGTGAGTCCAAGGATGTCATTTGCCATTTTCCATTTTTACTTAAAAAATTTCCATTTGGAAAAAAAATTCCATTTGGTTAATAAATTATATCTACACTCAAACTATGTGTAATCATGTTAAAATAATCAGTATAATTAATTATAAATGCATAGCTCTGGTTTATTCTAACCTAAAAGTTTATTTCTAAATAATAAATCACTTTTAGAAAGTGGTTTTCTCCTCAGACACTGCCATTATCCTGATTTTGACTTCTAACATAGAAGTCGGAATTGTTTTCTCTTCTTCCCACTATGAAACTCTTTTTAAGAATTCACTTCTCTCTCTTTCTCAGTCAGTTCAAAGATTCATTTGTCCTTCGCTATATTTCTTAACATGATATTTGGCAAAGAGGTTCAATTCAATTCTGTCCTTCAGTATATATGGAATAGACCAATTATAATCAACAGAGTAGGTCAATAATATTCTATTATGCATACGAAGACATTTCTTGTTAAACAATAAAAAGGGCCTTTGGGAAATGTCCTAGGTTTGGGAATCAATAATTCTTAGTTACAGTCATGATCTGTTATCTCTACTTCTAGTATTCTGTGTAACTTCATTACCCTAACTAACCTGTTTCCTCATTAGAAAAAAAAAGAGAGAGAGGGGAAGGAAGGAAAGGAGGGAGGGAAGGAGGGAGGGAGGGAGGAAGGAAGGGAAAATGGAAAGAAGGAAGAAGAAGGCTAATTTCTACCTCACTTAGAGTTGTTTGTTAGGATGAAAAGAAATGACTATGTTTCATGAAACAGCTTACTAAATTTGTAGGATTTGGAGATGAATTTACTTCTATTAGTTTTTATATTATGGCCATGTATATTTAAGTCTATGGAAAATTTTAGTGCCATTCACTATGTGATGACACTAAATATGCATTGGGCAGAGGAGAGCTAGCTATTTGAGTAAAGAAGAAATCCTCATTGCTGATTTTTCCTAATAACATTCCTGAATTTCAGCATAAAGAAGCTTAGTGCCCTGACTTCAGTGATTCACGTAGCCTCAGGTCAGTTGATACCAGCTGGAATTCTCACACATCCTGCCAGCACCCTTGCATTGAAGAAGAGTGCTAATAAGTTACCAGTAACACCAACATGAATTAAACACTTGTTTTTATAGATGTAGTGAAATTTCTGACAAGCAAGCAGAGCCTTTCACACAGTACAACATATTAGGCAATCTTCCCCAGTCTTGTCCTGCTGTTAGCCTTGGCAGAAAGACAATAAGAATAGGGAGGAGAAAAAAGAAATTGGTCTCCACAATGTTGATAATTTATGCCCCCATTATCATTTAGTTCAAAGAATCTTTCTATCTTTATCTCCTCCTTGACCCAACTATCACTCAACAATAGCCTTGTTGACATGTACAAACTACCACTCTGCAGCCCATGAATATGTATCATTATGTGACGACTTAAAATAAAAAGAAAATAAATAATTGTTCACACACTGTTGAGTATCTATAATGTAAACAACTCTTCTAAATACCATATACTCTTCACACAGTCATACTCAGGCTCCTACTAGAGATGTAAAATAAGAAATATACCACCACATCCCTGTTGGTTATAAAAACGTAACTGTATTTTAAATTTATTCTTCAAAGTGATGAGACCACTCTAACAGGATAGAAAAAGTAACAAAGCAAGAGGATGTCTTCAAGCTAAAAGAAATCTTACCTATATAATTTTCTAAAATCATCCCTCTACTTTTCTTGACCCCTGTTTCTAACTATTGATCACTTGCAGTTCTTTAAAACCTCTTCTCTAATACTAAATGAAAATCTGTGCTACTAACATCTGAGCAAAATAATAAAACAACAGCCAATAAAAAATAAAATAATCAGTTTTGAATTATGAATCTTGATTGTCATCATGACATTAAGGAAATTTACTTGTTTATAAGATTTATTTCAGCCACTTGAGATTATTGCCTCAAAAAATACAGAAATGAAAAAATAAAAAAGAAATCTCTTTTAGGTCTACAGAATAAGATTTAGATTCAACTAAAATGTTCTAAGTTTTTACTTCAGTACACAGTGCATTAAAATGTATTGTTTGTTTGCATATTAAAGATTACTTGGCACCAAATTGGTAATGACTTTGTTAGTGTTGCTGAACATAAAGGTAGAGTATCTGCGAACACAGTCCCTGATATTAAATATCCTACAAACTAAGCTGCTGGAAAAAAATCTCACAAATTTCAAAATTTGTCAATTTGTTCTATTTATGATCTTAAACACATTCAACAAGACTTGCCTAATAATTATGTTCTCATTTAACTTGGCTTGGTTAATAATTGGCTATTTTCCAATGTAAAAAACATATTAAAATTACTTTATTACTTGTGGCATAGGGGATGACACGCAGTACTGTTCTTCGGAACAAGGGAGAAATTCATATGCAGAACAGGTCATGAAAGCAGCAGACTTGCATTAAATACAAAACATAAGAAAAGCTTTGAATTTACCCTGATATAAAGTATCTAGAAATCCCATAAGCAAGAGGATCTTTTTTTAATTTGTATGTTCAATATACAACACATAAATACTAAGTATATTAAATATTCTTTCTGAGACTACACTGTACAAATTTGACTTTCATTGAAGGTGGAAAAAATCCTATTACTATTGCTCAGCTCTATGTTAATTTCAGATTACTGGTATCAAAAATTAATACATTCTTAGTGGCTTAAAACAGCAAAGATTTATTCTCTTACAGATTTGGAAGTCAGAGTCCAAAATCGATATTCCACTAGGGTTGTGCTCCCCAGAGGCTCTAGCAGTGAATTCATTTCCTTGCTTTTTCCAACTTCCAGAAGCTACACTCCATCCACTCCTCCCACACCCCTGTGCACATCTTCTCAGCCAGCAGTGTAGACTCTTTCAATCTCTCTCTTTCTCTGATCTCTACTTCTGCCCCTGTATCTCTGAATTCTTTCATTCCTGGATCCATCTTGCATCCTTGCATTCATTCTCTGACTGTGATGCTCCTACCTCCTTGTGATTACATTCAGCCCACTAGGTCATCTTCCCATCTCAAGATCCTTAACCTAATTAGATCTCTAAAGTCTCTTCCCACATAAGGTAACATTCTGGGGATTAGGACATGGGGATATATTTGAGATGCCATCATTCAGCCTACTACAAGCACATTATGATGGGGCACTCTTCACTTAGAAAGCAGTACCTGAATAAGCTGCCACATTGATTTGGCTTAATGATTTTACCATTCAAACATGTAAAGGTAAGTTCCTGCTTTGGTTATTCAAGCCATCTATTTGACTCATAATCATTGGAAATTACTAGTGCTTTTAAACTGTTTTGGCATTAGGGTTCTTCCCATTCAGAACAAGCAATGCTATAATATACTAATTGATAAACGTGAAGAAATATTTAAATATAGACAAACACTTTAACTTGAAACTTCTGGAAAAGGCAGCTATAATGACAACATCAATCAAAAGAAATCTCTCTGGCCAATTGCTATTGTTACCACCCACATATCCCCTTATTGTATTTTATTTCAAATAATAACCAAAAGCTAAGGCTATGTTAAACAGTTTGATGAAAATATTTCACATTGTGTATGATGTCAGCACATTGTGCCCGATGATTGCATTAATGTACACAACTATGATTTAATAAAAATTAAAAAATAATAAAATAAAATAAAAAAATAACCAAAAGCTGGGTTTCATTTACAATAAATGGCAGATAAGACCGCCAACTTTTCTCCTTAACCTCAGATCCTTGTTTTTTCTAACTCTCCTAGCACACAAAAATGTATCTTTTAGCAATACAATTGTTTTAAATGATTTTAAGTACCAATTTAATTAACTGGACTATCATATTTGACCCTTAAGAAAATTACGTCAGAGAAAATACAATTTGAGTACTGTTTTATTATTAAAGATTTGAAAAAACATTTTAATAATCAAATCAAAGTTACCATAATATGAACATAGATCTTCTCACTAACCCGTACTTAACTTCCTGCAAAATTAGCCAAGCAACACTCTGAAATCAGTTGAGATGGGATATGGTGAATGGGGAGCTGGATGGAAAAAAGGTCAAATCTTTGTCGGTCTTCATCCCTCCCTAGAAGGAAATTTGTAAGTTTCATGTCTTCTAAAATCTGGCAATACTTTTTAAGACATATGACATTTTGCATTATGAGCAGGAGGTGTTATAACACACTTAGAACCAATTCTTTAATCAGACTGCCTTCATCAACAACTAAACTTTTTCCAGAGTACTTTTTGTAGTACTTAATGTCACCACAGAATAGCAAATGTTCCTTTTTCTATGCATTGGGCTGTCACTCCAAAAAAAGCAAAATTAATTAGAACACTATATTTTTAGTCTTTTTACTCATACCTGATTTAAATAACATTAAACCATTAAAAATTGCTTTCAAAGGACCCATATTTTTAATTTAATTTGGGGAAGATGAATATTCATTAGGAACTTCTGGGAAGATATGGTTATGAGCAAACATTCCAGGAATCCCTTCTTCCTTATTCCCATTGAAATACACTGACAATAATAATAGTCTCCATTTCTTAAAACCGATTATGCAAGAGGAATTGTGATAGACATGATATATTTTAACTTATTTAATTATCAAACTGCCTTTTTAAAGGAAGAAACTGAGACTCTGGTAGATGAAGTTTTAAAATTAACTTAAGTACAAAATGGTACAGCTGGGATATTGACCCAAATCTACCTATTACCAAAGTCTAATTGTTTAAAACATGCATGGAAGAAAAAAGTAATTATCTTGAGAGCTATTACCACGTGTAAAACATATCTCAGCTCGGTTTCTATTTGTAGTAATTAAAATTTAAATGAAATTCAACGTAGAGCTGGAAGCGCTAGCCAATACAATTAGGCAAGACAAGGAAATAAAAGGTATCCAAATGGGAGCAGAGGAGGTCAAACTCTCCCTCTTTGCCAATATCACATTTTACTTCTGAAAGGATATTTTGAGGGATTACACGTACATTGGAAACTAATAACATTTTGAAAATATCATTCATTAAAAATATATCAATAAGCACAAAATTATGTTTAAAAAAACATTTAAACATTTGGGGTGAAAAATGGTAGAAAGTTACAGTAAATAATTCAAGCAGAAAAGTATAGAAAGAAGTTTTTGTAAAAAGTGGAGTCTCACCATTAAAAGAGGGCCATAGTCTCACTACACATTTACATTCGTCATAATACATATGTTTAAGATATCACGCTATACATTTACATATATTATAATGCATATGTTTTATTTTGAAGCCACGTTTAACTAGGGACCATGTACATGAAAAAAGTGACTTAAGTACGTGAATCAATTTAATAAAGCCTCATGACATCAGTCTTAGTATTAAAGAAAACCAGCTACAGTGCATAGATTATGCAATTGATCAGTGTAATGAAGTTTAATAGTGAAAAAACATTTATTCTGGGAGAAGGGAATTAACAATAGTTTAAACAAAGGAAGTGTAACATGAGTTCTTCCCATAGGATCTAGCTTATGTTGAGCAATTATTAATGTTATGTTCCACCTTAAGAAAGCTTAAGTTTTTAATAAAGTAGAGGAGAGGAGGGTGTTTTTGTGTTATCATTTTAGGAATTGCACTGAACTACATTATTTGATAGTATCTCTAAATTAATTAAGAAGTCTGTTGGGGTAGTCTTAATAAAGCTGGACAATTTTTAATTCAGATTGACACCACAAAAGATACACATATAATTGCTATTGGTTCAGAATCTGGAGATTATCTGATATCAGTCCTCAGCATATGTTCAAGCATGGTAAAACCTCATTAATTTAAACTTCTTCATTTGAATTTTATGACAATTTGAACAAGGTACACTGTTCTTCATTACCTAGAAAGAAAAGATCTCAATGAGAAAAAAAATAATAATAACTCCAACAAGATCTTAGGGTGTACTGTTAACTACTGAATAGAACAAATTTCAATAATTGTGTTATTCACGTATACACAAATGTAGTAACAATGCAATGAAGAGATATTATCTGCTCTTAAAATGTATTCACATAACTTTTATTGGGAAATATGCTTTGTGCAATGTGCTATCTATCTATCTTTCTTTTTTTATTTTTTATTTTTATTTTTTGGCAGTTTTTGGCTGGGTCTGGGTTTGAACCCACCACCTTTGGCATATGGGGCCGGCACCCCACTCCTTTGAGCCACAGACGCTGCCCTATCTATCTATCTATCTTTCTACCTCTTCTTTCTAACTCTTAGAGTTCACATCTTCACTAATTCATAATGGCATCCTGCCATGATTTTTCACATTAATTGCATTTAATTTATTAGGGAAATATATGTTATAGAAGTTGTTGGAACATCCATATTTATATTTAAAAAGTATCTCATGTTAAATGTAATGATATGGATTTTTTTTATATCATTAAATTGTGGCTTAAAAGGAATTACCTTGAAAAGGTAATTGAAAAGTTGAAACTACCAAAATTTATTTATATTATGAGTTTGCAACCAGGACTAAATTTTGCTTTCCACAAAATACTTGACAAAGTTAAGAGATTTTTTTTCTTTCTTTCTTTCTTTCTTTCTTTCTTTTTTTTTTTTTTTTTTGAGACAGAGCCTCAAGCTGTCACCCTGGATAGAGTGCTGTGGCATCACAGCTCACAGCAACCTCCAATTCCTGGGCTCAAGTGAGTCTCTTGCCTTCGCCTCCCAAGTAGCTGGGACTACAGGC